>JZLH01S0156632.1:33912-45539 GCA_001188425.1 Eucidaris tribuloides
AAATTTAATAAAGACCTAAATTTTATGGCATACACTACGAAAACCACATGATTTTCTGTAGTTTGAAAATTTTTAGGGTGCCGCCTCCCCCTCTCTCCCCCTCTGTGGCGCCGCCTTTGACTGAACCCATCTTGCAAATAAACTTCAGCTGTGGGAGAATAGATCAACGCAAGAAAAAAGTTCATATCAATTAGAGGACCAAAACCGCCACAACCTTCAAAACCCTCATTACATCCACCCCGTCGCTTCTCCCCCTTACTCATTAAAAACATGAATACACACATCCGACCCCTCATCCTACTAACCTTCGATCAGCTTCACCACAAAGTCCGACTTATTGAAATCGTATTTCAGCTTGACGTGTAACCGGCCAATCTTCTTCTGCCCTTTCGTCCGACACGTCGCACCGTTGCCATGGATACAGTATTGATCCGATGACGTCATGACCAGGCAATCGTCTTTCCTCGGATAGAGTTCGGGTTTGACCGTGCCGATTTCGGATTCGAAGGAGCCGTTGAACGAGCCGTTGTTGCTGGAATCGCTGGTACTAATGCTGTTGAGTTCGGGATCCGAGCGGTTCGGAGATTCGATTTTCTGGGGCGGTGATTGGATTCGGGTGGCCCCGGGTTGGATGGCGATTCTTTCCTTGGGGATGAAGAAATTCTACACGTGTGAACAAAAAAAAAAAAATAAATAAAACTCAAAATCGGTCATTTTCATCGAAATTTCAAACAACGGTCGAAATCACTGTGACCATCGTCTTGTGTCATTATGTGGAAGGGGCGTGGTTAAGTGGTAAGGTCGTCGAGTCTCTAACAAAATAACCTAGGTTCGAGTCCCGTCGCCGAGTTTGTGTCATTTGGGTAATTACACTTCGTCCGCATTACCTCTATCCATGCACCCAAGAGTATAGACTGAGAAAGCCATTGGTGAATGAAGTCGTTCCTAGCTATGCAGCCGGGCTACGAATACTCTCCAGAGAATTGCGGTGGCACTCGTTGTATGCACTACAAAATCCGTGGTTTTGAATTTTACGCCTCTGGTGTTGCTCAATATAGATGCCAGAAATGTGTTAGTTTAAAACAATGTTGGTATTCTTTGTGTTAAAAATGTTATTTTGGTGTTTAGATCACACCCGGACTGCTGAAATTTAACACTACATGTACATTTATATTGGACAGCATCCGATGTTGTATACATTTCATCACCTTATTTTTGCAGTGAACAAGCACGTACGATCGGTCGTACAATAATCGGGGGGGGGGGGGGTTAATGTTAAGTTGCCTGACACTGTGCTTACGGATTGATACAAGACTATAAGCTACCACATCAACATCTTCATTATTTGTGTCGTTTACGTATTCAATGTAAAAAGTATAAAGCATGTTCGCAAGATTAATGTAGTCACCTCAATTCGCCCTTGCCCCGAAGCATGATTTAAAAAACAAACTAAACCAAGAGAGAACAATTTAAATCCATTTAGATAAATATGAAACTCTCTTTCCTCTACTCGGGATTTAAGACATAGACTTGGTGACAGTTATGATGCAGATATTAGTTCTTCAACCTCTTTTGGTCGAAAGATGATCTATATGAAATATTTATCCATGACTCACACGCAATGTAATTTTTTCCAAGTCGGAAATTGTTCGGTGAAAATATTTCACTCGATTAAGGGCAGTGGGTCACCTCTTAATGAGATTTTCGTCAGTAATTCCTGTCACCTATAATAGGAAATCATAGACTAAGTTTAATAGAGTTTCAATTACTATTACTTTTTCACCTACGGTTACCTAAGATAATTAAAGGGACATGTCAGATTTTTTTCTGACGTGTTGTTCATGTATATAAGCAACATTAATTAAGTTAACAGAAAAAGTGAATGATACTAGAAATGTGTGAATTTTCACGCTCTTGAATAGGCACATCGTCCAAACAGTATTTGCCATATGTAGCTGTTTTTTGAGGTGTAACTTTAATGAACCACCAAAAACCACATAACATCGCCTTTTGGTGGCCCATAAAGCCTCTTATTTCCAATACCAATACTAAACTTTGTTTATAATTGCTTACGACATTTAAAAGAAGAAATCGTATAAGAAATGGACTGGTGTAACTTTATGGAAAATCTAATACCACAGTTTTCTTAGACCCTTCACATACCAGAGAAACCTCAGCTGTATGAACATTGTGTATACAGTGCGTCTCAAAAAAAATGGTCCAATCAAATTTTTTTTTAATGAAAAACATATACAACCTAGTCAAGTTTGGTTATTGCCATAAAGCTAACAAACTATATTTTCCAATGCAATTAATTTCATTTCATTTGGTTGTGCCAATCTTGAGATATATTGAATTGTATGCAATGACGCGAAATCGCGTTTGTCCCAGAAAACTGTACGTGCCGTACATGTGCATGCAGTTTAAGCATATTGTTCATCAAGGAAACCCCAATGATAGTGTGAAAAGTATTGAGCAATTGTTCAATTTAGCGGAACGAATAGATTTTTAAGGTTGTAAATTTCTGATCTCCTATTATTTGAAGTACGAAGGAGGTACATAACTTGGACAAAAGGGCTAAAATGAATGAGATGTGCAGATCATCATGTCATTGTGAATGCACTCTTTTAAATAGAAGACATGAACATGTGCAATATCAGTTCAATGCCGAGTAAGGGTCATTTGTATTCGATTTTTTGATTTACTAGATAATCAGAAATAAACATATTGAAGGAAAAAGGGCATTTGTTATTTGTTTTATTATTGATTTTTATAATTCAATTTGTATGAGTTTTGTAAGTAACAATACCACCAATTTAGTTGTCATTATGACCAATACACAAAAGTGGGACAAACGTGATTTTTGCCTGACTGAACAAAAGTAATCATAATTTTTTACTAATAAAAGCAAATTGAATGTAATTAAGTTTATCAGAAAGAATTTTATTCTGCTTTAATATGATACCAAATACACATACATTTTGAGAAAATTACATACCTCAAATATTTTTCTGCCGATTGAACCATTTTTAAAGATACACCGTATTGTGTTATGATTGCGCCTGTGGCACAGTAAGGCCATATGTTTCTGGCGTATAGTCACAACACCTTCATAAACATCAGGGACGTGCCCGTATGAATGGGACGGTAAATTTAGACAATTTTACACCCAAAATATCAAAATATTCCCGAGTTACTTGAAGCCAACAACATAATTACAAACACATTTTCCTCAAATGCAATTTCGTCAATATTTTCATCAATTTTTTTACACAGTTGGTGCAAAAATCCACGCAGAAGAAAATCGTCCAAGGAATATCAAATAATTGCTACCTTGGGCGGTTCGGCTATGCTTATGGTCCCCGCTGCCTCCTGCTCTTTCAGTGACTTGTCTTTGCATCGTGCGCATGCGCGGGAGTACGAGTAGACGATGTAGAGTGTGATGAAGAAGATGGCGGCCCCTATGCCGCAGACGACGCCAAGAACTATAGTCGTAGTCGCCATTTTGGATTTCTCCTTAAACTGGAAACGAAAAGAGAAAACAGAGAAAAGAGATAAACAAAATTAACAAATTAAGTTGTACGTTAGGGAAGAGTTCCTCTTTATTTACAGGCACTGATTTACATCATGGAAACCCGATGTGGAGGCCTTTACAAACTTACAAACGTTGACATTTAAACTGCATGATAGTTTTTGAAAGGACAATCACACCCTATGACACAGAACTTTAGACTGTTATGCTGTCATTAACAAAGTACCTAAGGATAATCAGCACATTAATTAATGTCCTGCATGGGGACAAAATATTATAACCCAGCAGTCTATGGGGGAAAACTGATTGATTTTTCACTATTTCGAAGCAAACCACTTCTAAACTTTTAAACTGCAATTTTCAGGGCTTCATATCTACACATTATTAATGAGACTAGTAGCATTGGGAATCGTATAGCTCTAAAACGGGAATCATTGTTAATTGACGTCTTTAATAATCGATAAGAGTTAGTCTAAAATACAGGCATGTATTCATAAATTATCAATTGATGCAATAAGACGGTATATAGACTGTAAAAAAAAATCAACTGGGATATTGTATTGCAAGACTAACACTCTTAAGAATGACTGACTGACTCGGAAAAGGAATTCGTTGAATTCACACTCAGAAAAGTGTCAGTTTCAACCAAATTCCTGGTTAAGTTTGACCAAAATCTGAGTCAAATTGACCCGGATTTTGGTCTGAGTCAAACTTGACCCGGAATGTGGTGAAACCTGACCCTTTTCCAAGAGTGACATCAACGGATCCTATCTCTGACTCAGTCTGACCTGGAATTTATAAGAGTATGCATGCACTGTCTGACTGTGTACAAATTTGCTTTGATTTATGCACATTTTCTCCTTCACTTAAAGATTGTGTCAGGGATGTGCAAGTCCATTACTTCCCTTCATTATCAATACCAAACGGTAGTTTAGTACTTACAAATGGTGTGTTGAAAGTTTGAGATCCACACGTCACGAATTTGTTGTTTTATGAGAAAAACTAACAACGACATGTTTCCAGAATGTTGTTCTTTCCGTGAGTTTCAATTTTGCTCAAATTGCAAATCGCGGTTATGTGTACCATCGCAAGACCAGCGGAGCGCACTGATTGGTTAAACGGTTAAACTCCACGCGACCTTTGGCTAACGGCTGATCAGACAATTTTGGAACGGCCCGTTCACGTCGACGTCACGGATTTTTTTTTGAGAAGACTTTAGAGTCATTTGAAAAAGGATGAAGATTAACCGTCCAGATTTTCACCAAAACTCAATATTTTACCCCAAGTCTCTATGAGAGGTGTTTATTTATATTAATCTTCACATTGGATATGATTTCAGCTGATTTCATTCATTTAGATGTTTTTGACGTGCAAATCAATGACACAATCTTTAAAGCCTATCTGTAGATACGAAACTTTTCACTCCCCAATAGTATACTGCATTATTGCCCGATTGCCCGATAGAACAGGGGTCTGATAAATCAAAGATAGCGGCCATGTTTTTATGTCTAAAATCTGCCTAAGGTTGTTTTAGTTGTGCAATTTAAATTAGAATGAAGGACGAGGGGGAGGACTATTTGTTCTAACAATAATCAATTGCCAGTCATGCTTGTAAACCTAGAATCGTGATTTTTGCCTATCAGATATGCCGTCCATTGCTACCATGCAAAATAATCGGTCTATCGGACCCTCGGCCTAAAGGGAATTCCCCTAATTGATATTTACATATATAGGAACCTCTTATATCACCTGGAATCTGTTAAATGAACTGATGAATATGCTTTGCATTCATCCTCGATGTTATTGCCTTTTATATTAGTTCGGGAATTACAGAAATATACTCTCTTAAAAAAACGAGTGAAATTGTTCACTCTTTAAGGAGTGAAAAAAGAGCGAATTTTGAGTGAAATAATGTGTTTTTTCCACTCATTTTGGAGTGACCTCGGGGATTACTCTAAATCCTGGAATGATCACCGAGGTCACACTAAAATAAGTGAAAACCACTCAAGTTCACTCGAAATTCAATTCACTCTGGATTAACCCTTTTTTGACATTTACTCGTTAAAGAGTGAACAATTTCACTCGTTATTTTTTTCGTTTTTTAAAGAGATTACCAAACAGAGAAGTCAGACTTTTCACAAGTAAGTGAAATCAGAAAAAAATTTATGAAACAAATGTTTGTACACGTGACAAATTCTCTTCTTGCGTAATGTGATTCAATTAGTTACATAAGGATTTGTATGTGTGTGTGTGTGTGTGTGTGTGTGTGTGTGTGTGTGTGTGTGTGTGTGTGTGTGTGTGTGTGTGTGTGTGTGTGTGTGTGTGTGTGTGTGTGTTTGTGTGTGTGCATGTGTGTTCTGATGTGTTATAATATTTTTGCTCCAAGCAATTATGTATTTCATATTTCCCCGATGAACAATTCTTTTGGGTCCAGTGCTCCGTAGAGGTTGAAATCAAATAATACGGCCATGATTTTTCCTATTTCTTAGTTTATTATTATTATTTTTTTTTTGGGGGGGGGGGTTGGAGCGGTTAGGTAAAGTAAAGTAAATTGGCGTAAAAGGAAAAGACAATTGCCTCAGATATTATGTAAGTCAGGTGCATCTCATATCTGAATGCTTGTACTTTCAGGGGCGTAGCCATTATTATATTGGTGGGGGGGGGGTGTGAGGATACAGTGTATTGACACAATTTTTAAGAGAAATGGATTGTGTTATAAAACGAAAAATGCGATATTCCTACCCTCCCAACCACGTTCAAGGGCGTAGGCTGGGGGGGGGGGGTGCACTGGGTGCACGTGCACCCCCCCCCGCCAGAGCCATAGGAGTTCCACCCTAATAGCAAAAATGCAAATTTGCCACTTTTTCTGCTTTCAACGCCTGATTTTCTCAATTTTAGTTCCACCTCCCTAAGATGTGCACCTCCCAGTTCCACCTCCCCAAGATGTGCACCTTCCCATGCCCCAACCAGCCTACGCCCTTGACGTTGCCTTTCCTTTTCCTGTTTCTTTACTCTCTGTAAAAAAAGTATGAGTATAATTGTTCACTCTTTGAGGAGTGAACGTTAAAAAGAGTGAAATTTCACTCACTGGGGGATTCAGAATGATCCCTGACATGCCTGAGGTCACTCCAAAATGAGTAAAAAAAAACCCACATATTCACTTGAAATTCACTCTAAATTCAATCTTTTTTGACATTCAGTCCTTAAAGATTGAACAATTTGACTCACTTTTTCTAAAGTGAGTAGGAATTTGTTGTTTTTGTTGCTGTTGTATTTTCCCCCTTTTTTTTGGGGGGGGGGTTGCGAAGGCCCCCATCACCCCTATTTACCTGTGATGGCACTACGCTTTATGACGTTACTTCCTCATCCAGTCCGTTTCAGGTGTTCAAACGCATTATAATTACGCCAGACAAGAAGATGCTTAACACGAATTTATGCCAGTCTCTCAAGAAGGCATCTCGAATCATTTGATTAGAGGAGTAGAATAAATGGGGCAAGATTATCGCCAAGTTTGCACGTTATGTTTGCTTCATCATCTTCTTCTTGTGATTCTTTTCAAACCCGCTTTCACGGTATGAAAATACATGAACGAGCAATCGAGCAGCAAACGCCAGGTTGCTTGATTGCTTTAAAGGCAGGGAATCTCATTTGCCCCTCTCCCACAGCACAGTAAATCATCACACATGTCGTTAGAGTATTGAAGGACGTGTCTGTGAAATCTGAAGGTCAGCACTTGTCTAGAATTTGAAAAATGCACCAAACAGTGTATAACGTCAGTTAGACCACTGTAGTTCCATGTGGTTAGACTCCTTGTGAAGCCCACAGGAGGCCACTTCAGAAGTATTACACGTATTTTAGTAATCATGTATTGGTCTATGATGTCAGATTTATAAATGCATATGATACACGTTTTTAAAGAGAATACACAGTACTGGTTGATGATGGAAAATCTTTCATGAAAATTTCACATTTCATTAGTTTCCAGGTGAGAGTAAATTACATTTGCATTACAATGTGACACTAATTCACTTCATATGCAATAAAAAGTTGAGTGATTGGCAGTTTGAATACCCGACTGAGTGTCAGTTGCTGCAGTGTGAATGGCATAGTCCCACATATTGATTTCTGTGTTAGTACTTTGTCAGCAGTGGGGATTTGTGTAACAGATATGTCCAAAACGAAGTGTTCTGTTGTTATCAAATACTCTCTCCTGTACTATAGTGACATTTTTAGAATACCAATCTGTTCACAAGAAGGTTTGAAAGCAGTTGATATTAATGTTGTTGTTCTGCAAGTAACATCAACCAGTACTGTGTATTCTAATTAAGGTTCTTGATGGTATTTTCTTCTGATTTATACCAGTCTATAGAGCTAATGCGGCAAACGAGACGCCCTGCCTTAACTGTCTTCTCGATGCCTCTTTAGCTTATGAGATTCGCCGTGAAACTGCAAGACAAGCAACACCGGTTCGCCGTTTGATTAAAAATTATTGGCTCTCTGTTCGTCTACGGAAGGCTGCGAAATCTGAGTCAAACATGTGGAAACATGGGCCCGGGGATGTAGATGTGAAATAAACCGTAAAATGAAAATCAATTCTATTTTTTGCCACAAATTCAAGAAACGTGAGAGTAAGAGCTTCGGCTTTCATAGATTTGGCGTTACGACGACAAACATGTAACGTGTACGTGATATGAGCGCGGAAGTGCGTAATGGAATCGAAGACCTTTTCCACTATGATAAGGATCGATTGTGCCAATATGGTCAACATATACAGTTTTAATTGCAAAAGGTGCCTACACACCAATTTTAGTTATTTTTCTTGGAGAAAACTGCATTATTCAAGCTTTGTACACGGCACCTATGGAAAGGTAAAAATAACACACGGGATACCTTCGTACTTGTTTGTGTTAATTGGCCTTAAATCTTATTCCACAAGTCAGTATTCCGGTGGTACATTGCAGTCATGTTAATAACTCAATTTTACCTCCTTTGCAAACTTAGCTCTTCAATACTAGAACTCTAGCATTATGTTACGACGCTCGCTTTAATTGCAACAAGCCGCTTAAACGCCTTTAGTAATTTCGCGACAAAATGCATTTCTTTGGCCCGAGTTTGTTACAGGGCCGCCCGGCGGGGGGGGGGCGCGGGGGGGCCTTATGGGAAAAGTAAATAAAGACACGATATTTCTACTTGCCTTGTATAATTGGCCTTAAATCTTATTCTCTGAAGTAATCATAAGTAGGTGCTACACATGTTATTAACTCATTTTTTGGAAAAACAGATTTAGCACCTTTTTGCCAACTAAGCTTTTCATGATAGACAATGCCAAGGCATCATGTAGAACGCTGTTTATGCTTGTGCCGTGCGCAAGTGAACAGATTTTTGGTGAGCTTGAGAAATGGGAAAAATGTACTGATTTCATCAACCGCATTTTTCAGAAGAAAATAAATTACACCTTTGACCATAAGCTTTTCATATAAAAATGCGACAGCAAATATGTCACACCCAGCTGTTTGTTGTTTGCTGTGTGCCGGTGAGAAGATTTTGATCATTTGAGAGATGTCAGAACAGTATACTTACTACAAATATGACCGAAATTGCATCTAAGTGCCGCGATCAATTACTTTGATCTTGTAAATTTCGCTGCTACCTTTCGATGATAGACAACTTAAGGCGCGCTCGCTCGATACCTTGACATGGTCCATTCAGTAGCGGCGAAAATACCTTGATCCAGTACAAAACCAAGCCATGACATAAATTCATAAGATTGCAAAATTTACAATGCGGGTCTTATGAGCTGATGGAATACTGATTTCCGCAATCTTTTAAAGTTCTGCGGTGTTAGTGTGAGACAGCTAGAGCGTCCACGTTATCAGAAAAGGACGGAAGAATCGTTTTTTTAAACATTTAAGTATTCAGTGCCCATTTCACCAAGTCAAATGGCATTTTCTTTGGGCAGCTGTACTCATAAATTTGACGGGAATAAAGGCTATCTTATTGAAGAGTGTGTACATTCTCCGAATACGCACAGGATAGGCTGTGCAGCAGCCATCACATACATACCGCGAACACAAACGCATACACCACACACATCACCACCCGCTCGCACCACACCACAACACACACACAGCACCACAAAACACAGGACACACAATTACAACACTACACACGACACAGCACACACACACACACACACACACACACACACACACACACACACCACAACACACAACCGATCTAATTAACACATTATATTTAAGGAGCTCATACAAAATTATCTGGTCTCATTTCTCACATTGTGCAAGTGTGTGTGATGTAGGTGTGTGTGTGTGTGTGTGGCGTGCGTGCGTGCGCACGTGCGTGTGTGTGTGTGTGTGTGTGTGTGTGTAGTGTGTAGTCGTTGTGTGTAATTGTCTGGCGTGGCGGGTGGGTTGATTTGAGGGAAGACAGTTTTTCTGCTGTTATGCTTAGCATGTGGGGCATTTATCATGAACACATCCCACGAAAACAGACAGACAGGCAGCACACAGACACACACGCGAAAACACACAGCATATACACAACACCACACACACACACACACAAGACACAAATGAAACACACACACAAACACATACATATACACACATACCCGCCCACACACGCACAAGCACATACGCACAAAACACACGCACACACACAAGCACACACACACAATAGACAGACACACACCACCACACACACACACACACACACACACACACACACAGCTACACAGACACACATAACATTAGTCAGCACACAGACACATTCAATTATCACGTATAATCACTTGGGCCTATGTGTAGAGAGTGGTCGCGTCACACTTAATTGCACTGTGCCACTGACCCAATGTAGAATCGATGCTTTCTATTGTTTTGCTTTCCTGCCTCCGTTTGCTCGCGTTGCTTTGTTTCGACATAGAATTCATGATGAAAATACGTTTTATTCAGAAAACACCACATTCATTAAACCCGCATCCATTGAACTATGCCACACTTGTGCGATGTGGTTCATTTATTCATACATACTTATGAATATTCATGTAACAAAGACATTTCATTATATAATCATTGTAAGGGTGAACCCACGTGGATATTAAAGGGTAGAGATACAGATTAGAGCGGAGAGAATACATGTAGAAACAAAATGCCATGAAAAACCAAATTGAGTGTGGAACACATACCAACATTAAGACCGGTAAAATTGAATTTCAGTGTGGAAGGATTTGTCTTTGAGAATTTGTTACTTGTGGAGAAACCAGATTTATTTATCAGTATTGAATTCAGTCTGCCGGCCCTGATAGAAATTGACTCTTCTAAACAACATTTCACCATCACATCAGTTGTCTGATAATAATTGTTAATGTAGAGGAAATGCTACGACTATGAATTTTCACAGCAGGAACTTTAAACGGTATGCTTGATTCTGGGAGCTTTTGTGACGTAATTGAGACTGCTTTCACTATTTACATTTTCCCTTTAAAAACGCCCTAATAACGGAGTATCGATGAATTTGCCCCTGCGTAGTAACCGCAAGACCGATATCCATGTGCGGCACAATTTATAATCATCACGTATTAGCAGAATAATAACGCTGTATGCTTGGGGGCAGTTACGGAATCTCGGCGATCGCAGAATAATGACTCTATACTTCAGACGGAATTACGTTAATAATCAAGCAGTATCATCGCGAGATCAGCATTATCGATTTTATATTGATTGCCTTAGATTGCCTGGGAATATATCGAGCGTTCAAGTGGAGCTCTGTTACAAATCAATAAATCCCTCTGCGCTTGACAAGCACGCCGGAATATATATCTAATATAGGTACTAAATACAATGTGTTGTACGGTAGCCGTACGTAGTTTATGCACTGTATAATGGAAAAGGTGAGTATCTAAACTTTGTTTTACACTAAAAGAAGGGGAATTATTTTGGACTGGCGACGTTAGACAAATGGGGGCTGTAACTTGTATTGTTATGAGTGATATTGTATGTAAAATAGAATCTACCATCACGTACGTACCCAAGCTGTGTGTGGCAAGTAGTATAAGTCTACAATGGCTATATGAATT
>JZLH01S0156639.1:4882-20292 GCA_001188425.1 Eucidaris tribuloides
AATTTTTTAAAAAAATCCACAAAAATCATGAAAAAAGTATTAAATTAAAGTAATAAAAAAACCCCCAAAACTGATAAATTTGTATCTAATGTCACTTATCATTAAATTAACATCAGAATTGTCTGTTACAAGTCTAATAACGCGCGTAACAACCACGTGACTCAACAACAGCAACAATACCGCCATTTCTAAACACAGGTTTTAGTGTCGAGTCGGACGTTACAAAATGCTCAGCATTCCTGAAATTCTTAGATTATAATTGTTTCACCTGGGGTGAGCAAATATTACTCTCAGTTGTACCCTTCACGGAAAAATGGCAACTTCTAAAATGTTTCTAAAGTATTCCGTAATTATGAGCATGAATGTATTTGACTAAAAATCAGGTTTCATAGTGACTTTTTCAGGTATGCCTTTGTAAAACGCCCCCCCCAAAAAAAAAAACAACAAACCAAAAAACAAAAAAAAACAAACAAAAACCACCAAACAGACGTTTGGCAGGCACACTAATTTTGGCCAGCCACAAGAAAAAAACCCGCCAGATTTGGTGTTTTTGGCGGGTAAAAAGCCAAACTGGCAACCCTGTTTAAGTATTAAGACCTTCCAGTCGTGTAACTGTCTGACATCATTTTTGTTGTTGTGTAGCTGTGATTTGAAGGTTTTTTTTAGGATTCAAAACGAGTATAAACAAGGAAAAACTGTTCACACTTGCATATTGGAGTATTATGACATATGCTTGTTCATGACACAATGCATAAGGGTTTTGCTTAAATTACATTGATTCAACATTTAAAACTTCTGAATCAATGTAATTATCTATGTCTGTCTGTATGCATGTCTGTATGTATTTCTGTCTGAATGTATGTAGTATTTTTGTAATCATCATATTTGTCGATTCCCCCACCTTTATGTATATCTATCCACCAATCTACTCTTTATACTCTATATTTATGTATTATATATAGAATATATGTGGTCATATGGGAATAAATTATTTTTCACTTCATTCTTTACCGTTGTTTGTTTGATTGTTTTTTTTTCTTTCATTCTCTTCCTTTCTCTTTCCATTTACCAGTAGCCTACTTGTACTGTGTATACATGTACAGTTTATGAGTACATTGTCGTGTATACACATTTTGTTTGTTTGTGTAACGGGCGGATCAATTGCGCTTTTCTTATTGGATAAAATGGAATCAAATAAGTTATATTTTTCTACAGTATCCAATACTAATTATCACGTGATCGGAATCATGGTGTAATATATTTTCTGCAAGGTACCAGCAAAAATGATATAACTCGTGAATATGGTATCATGGATTCAGGTAAAAGTAACCTGATTTTTTTTTTTTTTATCAAACATGACATTCTCTTTGTTTCATATTTCCGGGAGGTATTTCAGAATTAATTACATCTGAAATCTTAGACTTTTATCTACTCTGAAACTCACAAAATACATGGAGAATCATCTCGCAAATTTACAACAATGTGTTATTTTAACACAATATTATGCAAGCTAACACGTTTTTTTTGGTAGTTCCACGAGTGGCTTACCACAATTAAAATTCATACTTAAGGTCAATTTAAATTCCTTGTGAAACTCCCTAAGTAGGGTATGAAATGTGAATACAAACATAAGGGAAACAAATGAGATTCATTGGATATTATCCAATGGACCTAATATTG
Source organism: Eucidaris tribuloides (assembly GCA_001188425.1). NCBI lineage: Eukaryota > Metazoa > Echinodermata > Echinoidea > Cidaroida > Cidaridae > Eucidaris > Eucidaris tribuloides. The sequence goes on from JZLH01S0156639.1 coordinate 6,563, forward strand.
TTTCTTTCTAATTTTCATAAAGTATAGTATCCTGAACTTCTTCTCTGGGATTATGGCAAAATATGATATTAATTTTTCATTTCTTGGCTTCATCTGGCTCAGCCTATATGTTATTTTCAACCAGGAGGGTTGGTACACATTTCGCTTTTGATTAATATTCTTATATACAGTATGTAAGAATTGATACTTTATTTGCTGAGTAAATGTACTTTTAATGAAGGGTCTAGAAGAACTTGATAAACGTTATCTATAGAGAGAACGCTTTGACACCAAAAATAACAGATAAGGATATACTTACTTACAAAATTTGAACTTTTCATTGAAAATGAAAATAAAACCGTGAATCACTCGCTCTATTCTACACATCACGTAAGATAAATGAAATATATTCACTCCCGCGGTATGACACAGACAATCACAGACACACGAACACATACACACACACGCACGCACGCACACACACACACACACACACATACACACACACACACACACACACTGACACACACATAGCCATAAGTGCAAACACACACATACACACACTGACACAGACAGACAGAGAGACAGACACACAGACACACAGACAGACGACGTACCCACCCACACACACGCACACGCACACGCACACGACTCACCCACACAAATATGAATGAAAACGGCTAACAAGTAACAAACCAAATGAAATACACGTTTCTCAATTTATGGTTCCCAATTCGGCACTTACTTTCATGTATAAATATGGTCTCAAAATTGACAAGAAGAATTGTTTACAATATTGTAGAAATGCTACGTGGAACCATAAAGTGGCATTAGATTTTTTTTTGGGGGGGGGGGGGGAGAGGGTGTCACAATCTGACCTTTTTTTTTCGCATTCTTGGGTCTGATAAGAAATAAAAAGAAAACGTCACTAAAGATTATTGTATTATATTTGCTAACTAGATGACTTCTTTATGTCAATTTCTTTGGACGGTCGTAAACACTTTCCAGTAATCAACAAATTAATATAATTCACTGACTTAAGATCATTCTGTATTCTATATCTAATCATAATATGTACATATTTCAGGTAAAATATGCTATATAGTCCTCTGTTAGGTCAAAGTAAATTCTGTACGTCGACAATAACAAGAGTTCACTGCACTTCAACAAATAAAATTATACGCTTATACTGCCATTGTGGGAAAGAAAAAAGTAGAATGCAACAAATAAATTTGAAGAAATCTGTTTGCTTGTTGAATTGTATCAAGCATGCAACAGTCGACTTTTAAAACACTTTACCGACAAATGCAAATTGCGTCACGTTAATTGACTCAAAACGCGGGGAGGAATCAAATAAACTTTTTTCCGAAGAACGAAGTTTAGAATGACGTCGAGAAGTACATTTTCGGAGCAGAATCATTTTACTGGAAGTTCTGAACTTCAGGCACACAGTGACTGAAAATACAATACGAATGCCTTATGAATTACAATTACGTGTATATGTAAATATAGATGTAGGGAACTTGGGCATGTTGGGAAGGCTTTGCGGCGGGGGATATTTTAAAATTCACGTCTGCAATAATAGTGAACGTATGTCGTACACCAGGGATGCTTTCCGGCAGTGACATCTTAATTTCCAGCTGCCTCTAATATTGCACGTTTATGTCGTAATGATTTATCGCCACACGTCCAATATATATTTCTTTTTTTCACTGTCGTCATGCTCAACATAAATGGTACTAACACATCCTTACCACGGGCCAATATTAAAGAGAAAAAACAATAAACAACTTTCAAATTTTTGCTATCCAGCTGACTTTGAATAAAATCGCCTAGGTCCTAGGGCATGATATGGTTGTATTTATTTTTTGCTTGTCAAATGATGACTGGAAGCTCTTGACTCCAAAATTGCCGGGGATGGTACGCGCAGAGGGGATTTAGCCATAATAAAACAGCCGCTGTATTATGCATCTGTCACGGTTTGTGACGGTTCCGGATTGTATAATGATTGTTTTCAAAATCTGGTTGCCCACGGAAATTTAGCCTTGCTTAAGATACAAACGTATAAATTATTTCTCACCCATACGGCGGCATCAATAGAGATCCTTATTTATATTTTCAAATGTAACGAGTAATGAAACTGAATAATTGATCAGAACTTTCCGAAAGAGAATAAAATAAAAATCTCACTTTACCCAACAGTATATAATTACACACACAAGCCAGGTAAACCCATTCACAAAATGCAACTTCTACCAATTCTTAAAGGTTAGTGACATGATTGGGAACACTTGAAAATGCCTCAAGAACCAAATGAGTTGAAATATACACCAACTATGCACTAGCAGGAGTGGATCTCCCATCTGGGAAGATTTGTCTGTAATTTGTTTACTTAAGGAGAATCAAGCATAAACATAGGAGTGTCTTATTTTTTGTCGGGTACGATAAAAATAAGCCCCATAGAGAGCCACACAGCAGGTTTCCGTGCTACGAGTGACGTTGACATTGTTAATTTTAGAATGAGTCAACGTTTGACTACAAGATTTTCACAGGAGAATATCCTTGCATAGTTTACTTGATTCTAGAGTAGTTTCAGCCCAAGTTGAGGACTACCCCCAATCATGTCATTTACCTTTAACTCAATTATACTTTTTTTTTGAGTGAACTTCCAAATCTGAGTATGCCGGTAGCATTCCTATTCCATATACTTTCATTTTTTAAGTAAGGTAAATGTCTTTTTCCTTGATAGCATTAACAAAAATGCTTCGAGAGAGTACTTTCGCAACTGCAAAAATAGAGGAAATATCAGCCGTTATGTAAGGTTTATAAACAGTAATCATAAATATTTAATTTTAATTTCAAATCTCAATTAACAAAAAGGAGCTTGTCCATACAATTTTGAAGGAACAGATCGATATCAGGTCATGTTTGGGCTTACATTCCAAACAGTATCAGCCACAGAAACTCGACTATGGATATTTTGATGTTACTCTTTGAATAAGTCTGTTGAAGAGAAGCATCTTCCGAACTTTTAAGTTATCTAGTCTTCTATTGTCGGTTCATGGCAATAGAAGTTCGGTTTGTGAGTAATGACGGCGGCAAAACTTGGCTTACATTAACACCTTTTAAAATGTAACCAGACCCTGGTAATTTTCTATATCATTTGCAATTCTCCCCCAAACACTAAGGACGTACCCACTGGGAATTAGTGAAAGTAAAGAGAGTCACATTTATGGACTTAAAAGATTATTTCATGCCGTTGGGGAAGCTGGTAACCATACCTTGTTTCTGCTGGACGTTGTATATTAGCTTACACCTGATAGGCAACACAAAAGAAGCAACGTTGTTAGAGCACAGTAATTGTTAAAGGATTTATATTTCATGATCGTTGATTATATTGATGTGTGGGTCAAGTTGGTCAGACTTACAGAATAGCGAGATTAGAAGGAGTCTTTAATTCAGGTTGATATTGTTGTAAGATCAAGTACACTTTGGGAGGTTTGTGCTGTGAAAATTTTGCAATCTCATATTTTCTCCCTACTAAAATGATTGCTATCTGACATCGTAACATGTACATTGGTATTTCAATTCTAAAATGTCCCTTCATGCTGATAATACACCTATTTTTTTTTTTTAATCGAGGAGGTTAAGAAGAACTTGTAAGATAATTTTGATAGGATGTGCAAATGGAAAACTAGGCATTTGCACCCACAAAGGATAAGGTATCTGGTCATGAGAAACAAATGGAAAATGATGTTTTGTTGATAAAATTCAGTAACTTACCTTATACTTGGGCGAACAAGTTTCTGCTGTTAGTGAAATCTATCAGGCGATAGGTTGCATACGGAGGATAAAACACTTACTTTCATTCAGAATATTGACAAATCTGTCTTTTGCCATGATTCTTCCGCACATTGATTATTGTAGTAGTACATCTTGGGTATCTCTGCAAAAATCCATACGGATAAGATACAAAAGCTCGGGAATAAATATAGCTAGAATGATTTTGAATAAGGATTACCATACATCTCAACGTCTTGTTACTCATGCTGAAATGGCAATAAGTAGAGCAGCGTATAAATTATCCATATATTGTGTTCTTGTTTCGAAAATACAAAGTAATCCAACACCGACTTATCCAGAATTATTTACATGCAAACGGATTGTGAATTATACGACAAGTTCGTCTTGGAAATGCCCCCTACAACTTCCCCGCCTAAGGACAGATTATGGAAGAAATTCTTTTGCATATGTTGGAGCCAGTTTGTTTAATGCACTCCCTAGTAATGCTCAGACGTGTATATCAATTTATAAGTTTAAAAAAACTTCAGAAAGCCTTAAATCTTGACTCGATAGAATTATTACAATGTATTCAATTATGTACATTTTACAATTCCGTTAATTCACTCTCCATACTTTGTTTTTAATTCCATGTTACGTAATTGTTATGTATTTTGAATGCACATATTTCATTCGTTAAGCTGAAGGGTGCTCTTTGAAAGCTGTTTTGCATAACACGACAGGCCAACTACGCAGTATGAATTTCATAAAGAAGACAAAATAAACGCATAAATAAATATGTGAATGAATGAATAAAAAAAATCAAAATAAAATGAAATAAATAAATAAATAAATAAATAAATAAATAAATAAATAAATAAATAAATAAATAAATAAATAAATAAATAAATAAATAAATAAATAAATTAACCAATTAAAATTTAAAGATAATTTAGGAGTCATTGTAACAGGCATTTTGTTATTCACATTTTGATGGCTTAACTTATATGGGGGTCATTCAGAAGTAACATTTGCTCATTTTCCCTCGAGTAATATAACGAATTCAAGATAATACAGAAAACTTTCATCGGTTAGGGTGTAACACATAGAAGTAAGTAGCTTGAAAAAGTTCACATGTGTTGGACCAAAGCTTGTCAGCTAAATAATACAAGGTTGGTAGAAGCTTCATATTTTCTTCTTCGATAAATTCAAGACAATTTATTTTAGTTTGAATATATATTTAAATCATTGTAAATTTTGTTATATAATTCATTATAAGTATTTGTTTTCTTCAAGCATGATTGACTCCTCCCAATCGTGCGTTATATAGAAAATTAACAAGTTTAAAGACAATCGAAATAAATGAATACAATAAATGAATAAATAAATAAATAAATAAATAAATAAATAAATGAAATAATAAATGAATAAATGAATAGTAAGATAAAGTGAATATAGAAGAAGATATTTCAATTTATATCTATATATATCTATCTATCTATTATAATTGGTATGAGTAGAATCTCACTCTTTATCATAACTGGTTGTCTCATCTTAGTAGCTATATATGCGAAAAAAGGACGAATGAGACGGACGTAGCTGTTTCCACTATTATCTGCCAAATTTCGGCCCTCCGGCCTTCTTCATATAAATATAAATATATATAATGTATAGATATCCCGAAAAAGGGAAACGAAACAACAATTGTTGTAATAATGAAATATTTAATTATCCTCAGACATTGATGTCTTTCATTGCTCGTTTTAAACAAACGTGAATCACAAACTGAATTTAGTGTAAAACAAATATGACCGTTGTTTGTGATAGTACACATGTTGTGTTCGCTAATCTCAATATTTGACTTCCGACACCCTTCTGAACATTTCAGTCTCGTTAAAAAGAAAATGCACCAGACCAGACATGTTAACGATCAACCTTGCAACAGTGATTTCTAGCGAAGAACAGTTCCAAGATAATCTATCCACATATGATATTTCCCAAAGGTTAGATAGTACACATGGCAAGGGAAAACACGACACGGCATCTTGTTAAACAATAACAAGATTCGACTCTGGATGTAGACAATTATGGATGCTTCGTGTCCCTCTTACTGTTTTTTCCCTCATCTCCATATATCCAAGAGTCAATCTATAATTGTGTGTGTTTCTCAGCTGCGTCATGAATATACGGTATTTAAACATACCGTAGAGTAACCAAACATAGTTTTGTTGTGGGTGGGTGTGGGGGTTGGAGGGGAAATGTTATTTATGAACCACATCCTGTAGCAAACAATCATTAACATAAAATAACATTTTTCACGTAATGGTTATGTAATGGTAATGGTTTATTTTAAAAATCATTTGCAGCCAACCGGCTGATTTGCAGATTTTTTACAGTATATACATGTAAAACATCATGAACAATGATTTTCAGTACATTCAAACTTAAAGGCATCGTATAACACTGTTTTCAGTTTAAAAATATCTGAGCTGCAGATTCCCCATGCTACCAGTGTCTCTGACATGGTCTAAAAATGAAGCCCTGAAAAAAATTGCAGTTTAAAAACGATCATTAAGTGCTTTAAAAAAGTAAATATCATTGAGAGACCATTCCAGCTTTCCCCCATAGACTGCTGTGTTGCAGAATTTACTATCGCCCGATAGGAAATTAATGTGCCAATTTGTATCCGCACATATTGTACTAGTGACAGCATAACTGTCCAAACTTTTGTGTTCTAGGGTGTTTATTGTTCCATTCAAACACTGTCAGATATGTCAGATAGCAAAGTTAAACAATTTTTAAACGGGTCTTCCACAGTGTTATATAGTGTCTTTAACAATGAAAATTATACTTGAAATCAAGGAGATATAGTAAATAACTGAACTTTCTGAGTAAAAAGTTTAAGCAAATAAATAAAAAACAAAAGAAACGAATAAAATATATAAAGCAATCAAAATCAAAATAATCCCTGTCACATGAAATACATGTAGTTAGGTTTTCTCATCTTTGTATCTAGGGCAACAGGTAATTTTCGGTATTCTGTTTATAATCCGTTATAACTGGTCATAATCTGTTATAATGATATAAATATTTATACAAACTTTATATCATATCACCATATATTTGAGTTTGTGTCGGCTTAAAGGAAAATGGTAAAATTCGAAGTGGCTCTCAATTTAGGACACAATGCTCTCAGAATCAAATCAAATTTACTGTTTAAGGCTTCTGCCGTGAAAAGTCCATAGTCATATACTTCCTCTTTGTTGTACGATAATTATCAGAAAAAAACGGTGATGGTAGAAATTGTTTTGTAGCTCTCTATGGGTTCCATTTCTATCAATTCAATACTGGTAGATTAATACTTCTTTTTCCTCAAGTAAACAAATTCAAGACAAATCCTTACAATCTGTATATGAACTCTAGCCAGTGTACATAATTGATATGGCAATTCCATGATTAGTTACGTTACACTTCATGACAAACTTTACTCAACATTTGGCTCTTACATGAATATGCTTTGATATTATTTTCCTGTTTTAGTACTGTCAGTTCTCTAGACTGGCACCTACTTCACAACCTCAAGCAAAATAATGAGAAGTGTCTTTGTGGGTAATAACAAGAACTTTAATCATGGTTAGTTACGTTACATAAAGAGGACATGGAAAAAAATGGCAAGTCTTTGTCCTCAAAGTTTCCTTAAGCTGTTTTCAACTGAAACAAACTGTGGTATTCATGCTACTTCTGGTGTCTTGATACGTCATTTGATATATAAATTATTGATAAAAATCTTTTCATTTCTAACTACAACATCAAAAACATGGTTAGTTACGTTACATTTTGTCCATTCACACAAATTTGCGTTTATTCATGCCTTTTTCAGATTTAGTATGTATATGTGGGGCTTTATTACTTTCAAAACAATGAGAAGAGGCTGTTGGCATGGAAAAAACTGCAGAATAAATGATAATTTTTCGTAAAACTGAGATTTATTCACACTAGTCCCACATGTGGTATTTCATGTATGGTTCTGATTCTCCTAAAGGGTGCTGTTGAAGATGTAAAATTTAGAGTAGAAATGATGTCCCCATTGTTTCTTCATGATTCATACCCATTCAAACCATTAAAATGTAATATGATTCGAGATAGAGCAATTTATATAATTTGTGATTTGTCCAATAATTCATGGAATTGCCCATCTAGGTTTCAACTCATTTGGTTCTGGAGGCATTTCTGACTTCTCCCAATCATGTCACCACCCTTTCAAAATATAAATATATTTATAAATATTTATATATATTATATCATTACTCCTGTATGTTTGAGTTTGTGTCTGCCTAATATGATACACAATATATATTTCAAATCATCATTAGACAAACCGCATCCTGTGTAAATAAAGAAACCAGCCATACTTGAAATACATTTGTTATGAATATATATCTATATATCTTTATATATCTTTTTCGATGTATCTATTTCTATCTATCTATCTATCTATCTATCTATCTATCTACCTATCTATCTATCTATCTATCTATCTATCTATCTATCTATCTATCTATCTATCTATCTATCTATCTATCTATCTACATTTCTCATATGGGCAATTCCAGCGTTACGGACATTACATTAATCGTTTAAATTTTCTTGCCTTATTAGACATCCATGTTCTTTTACCGCTCCACTTAGTATATATGTTAATCATCATACGAACTTGGTGTCTAACTATCGATTGTTTCCTTTTGTACTTTGCAAGAAAATACCGCTGGTATATGGTTGCAGCTGGGAATCGGTTTGCATCATGTAGTACAAATGGGGGAGGAATACAAATCACAAAAAGATGTTGACAGATAAGACTAGAATCCAAAACTACACTTTTCGGCCACTGACAACATCAATCTTTTGTGTTTATTCAGCGGTGAGATACAAAAAACAATTTAGCTGTCTGCGTTCTTACATCGGAGTAAAGAACAATATATCATATTTCAATGTGTGACACTTATCTCGAGCGAGTATCGGCTGCGCTGCGTCGGCCTACATTGGCAGTTTAATTTTCACGATATGCATTATGCGATCTTGATATGGAGACAATATGTTTTTAAAACGTTGTTTGTCGGATCATCACATGGAAACGATATAATTCAAGTATCAGATTCCTTTGAAAATGCAATACTGTCAGCTTCGCTGGTCAATGTTGTCTGACTATTAGTTTGATCTCCCGTTGTGGTCTGGTTGATTTTGAAACGCGTCAGACAAGGTAAATAAAATCAAACTTTCAATCCGACTTACGCGTTCTGATTTATTTGCTTTACAAGAAGCAGATGAAATGATATAAAGGGAAAATATAGAGAGAGTTATTCGAACAACTGTAACGTCACAGAACTGAGTTTTGTCGTTTGAGTAAATATTATCTTGGATAAATTGCACGATCAGCACAACTCCAGCTACATCGTTGAAATAGTCGGTAGAGTAAGGTAAGTAGTTAGAAGGGTGGTGTGGTGGTGGAGTAGTGTAGTAGTAGTGTAGAGTAGTAGTTAGTAGTTAGTAGTAGTAGTAGTTGTGTTGGTTGTGGTGGTGGTAGTGGTGGAAGTAGTAGTAGAGGAGTAAAGAAGTACTGGTAGGAGTGTAGGGCAGCAGTAGTAGTAGTAGTGTGTAATAGTAGTAGTAGTAGTAGTAGTAGATAAGCAGTAGTAGTAGTAGAAGTAATAGTAGTGAAGTCAGTAGTAGTAGTAGGTGAATAGAAGTAGGCGCATAGTGGAGCTGGCAGAGGAAGCGAATGTACGTATAAGTGGGCTTATACGTCGTAATATAAGGAGGCCGGAGGCGCAGAGTAGAGTATAAGTAGTATAATCCTGGAAGAAGAGGAAACGGAGGATTATATTTATATTACACCGTATATTCTTGATAGTGATGATGATGATGATGATGAATGATTGATTGATGCTGATGATGATGATGATGATGATGGTGATGATGATGATGATGACGACGATGATGATGTTAATGATGAATGATATTAATGGTCTATGTTGAGGCATGATGAGAAGGAAGAGGGGAATATTGATGATAAACGGTGATTATCAGTGATTTCATGAGAACTTTTATCATTCGTCATCAGCATTTACGACTTGAAAAGAGTATTCAGTGTATTCCTTTTGTTTTCGCTATTCTATCTTCTCGTTTCTCAAATTTGATCATAGTCCAGCTAGCATATGTTGATGATTGCAGCCGTTTATATCTCTGCTTTAGAAAAGGTGTGCGGAGCATCGCCTTCATCTATTAGTGTTGAATCTGGTTGATCTCCTCCTCTATCACAGCCCTTCTCATGTTCTCCTAGTAATTACGTCCTCCGAGCATATGTTTCTTTCAATCATTACCTCTCTACGAGTTAGAGCCTTGTTGTCTGGAAATAACAGAACGGGTGGCAAGCTACTTTGTACAAGTATGTATATCAAGGCGTAACCATACTTTATTCTGACGGGGTGGAAACTACTGACGTATTTCTTATCTAGAGCGACACAGTGAATGTTAGATGGCAGATATTTATCCTCATTCCACAGGGGAGAGGGACAATGTTAGCTGCTGTCAATGAAATGAGAAGTACATCCAGAGCATTATCTCTACCATAACGTGAACATGTTTACATGATTGTTAAAAAGAAACGGGAGGCAAAGACAGGAGAAAAGTTGTTTGAATCTACATAATGAGACAAGTCTTTTTTCTCTGCGATGGGGACAAAAAAAGCAACTAAAATCACTACTGATACGACATACCATTTTTTCGTTTTAGATATCGCAGTACTGATTTGAACACGGCCGTGGCATGATTGAGTAAGCTGGTCTTTTTGCGGCTAAGCGCTGAGTGGCTTTCGACTTTCGATAAATTACCAGCCTTGAAATGCATATATCATTCATCCGATGCCTGCAAATGAGATAATATAAATACATGATTGTTCTTTGTCTTTCCGTAGATTGATGTAAAAATGTCTCTTTTTTTCACCGCGATGCATTTCTTCTTTCCTCTAAGTTGCGTCAGAGAAAATGGTATGTGTTTAGTTTGAACGAGTTATGTCGGTGAAATGCTCTTTATTGGGTCTATTAGGTGATTATATGACGTTTTCAGTAGTTTGATATGGTGGAATATTACGAGGTAATTCGGTAAGTGATAGGTGTATTTATAGCTGGATTACTTTACCGTCCTATGATTTGCATTGATTGCCTGTAACGTTCAATAATTGTAGGTGAATCTGGTAGAACTGATCAGCTGTTAGTTTGCGGCATATACACCACAGCATCATTTCAAGTTCTCATGCCATTTAATTCTCATGGAAAGTAACGTGGTTTTCATCGTGATTTGCAGTAATGTTACAATTTACCAATCATGGATAATTATGTACCCGTGTTTCTCTGTAATCATCAGTTAAACGGCCGTGGGCAAAGATTATCGTTTTCATTAATTTTGATATTGTAATACGTAGGAATCTGCATTCTTTTCAGTTTAAACCCTTTCGTTCCCACTTCAGTGCCATTTCGGAAAAACACTTACTGGGACGGTGCATTTGCCGAAAATTTCCGTATCGATAAACGTGTCATATACGTTAATATTTTTAAGAACAAATGATATAAATATTGGTATGCATGGAAAGACCGACGGAAGAGCACTTCAATCCCACTGTGTGAGTTTCTCTTAGATAATTTAATTTTTTATTAAACTGATAGCACTTTTAAATTAATCTGGGTATTTACTTATTTTGTAGCCTATCCGCTTGGCAAGGTGATCCTCATCATGTATTTACATAAATTATATATATATCGATAAAGCAAGACACAATCTCATATGAGGCAATTCCAGCGAAAACTGGTAGCCAAGAGTGGAAAAATGAAAATCAAAGGAACAACGTTGTTTTTCACCCTGGAAACGTCTCAGGAGGGTCATAAGAACATAATGATGAAAATTGTGGCCAAGTCGGGAAAGTAATTTTTGAGCTATGAAATATAAGGTGGTTTTTCAAAAGGCAGGTGCAGTAAAATTCAGTGTGTTTTGCATGTATTTTCTTCTGTTGTGAAATTGTGCTATAAGATGACTTTAAGGTAAGTTATTTCCATGCTAGAGAGTAAGCTGAGGACTCATTTTAACATCATACCTGCTGATACCGAAAGAAAATATACCTTTCCTGAAAAATGGCCATTGCAGTTTTTCTGATTTCCCTCCTCGCTGGAAGTGTAATGTCCGTAACGTTTTAGGTGTAAAAGTTTTTTGCAGTCACACTATGTTTTGGTTGAATTTTGTTCTAAATTCAATGCAAAGCTAAAAATGTGATATCAGCACAACATATCCAGAAATTTTTTCAGATGAATTTGCATCGTCAACCCAAAAGACGTTACGGACATACATGACGCAACGCGTAATCGGACATTACAATTGTAGGACAAGTATGAGCTTGCAATATGATGTACGGTTCAGATATCTTTGGCATCAACACTGCAATGTTGATATCTGTCATAAATGGATGTCCTGGCCTTATATTAACATTAATTTGGACTTTTTCAGCAATAATGCCTAATTTTCACTTGGTTTTGATTGAATCCTAGCTGCAACCTTGTTGTAGTACAATTGTACTAGTCTGCATGGCCATTCACTCTCTGTGTTTGCATGGCTGGCACACACAGCACAAAACGAGGCTCAGCAAATGTCCTTTTCGATTGATGGCTGGAGAATGTACAGGAGGACAGGAAGAGAACAACCAACTCTCCTGCTATAGAGCAAATAGATTCCTTTTTGGTCCTTTTCTCGTGTGGAAATTAAGACACAAAAGATCTTGCAAGCAGCTTTCTTGATCAAGAAGGATCTCCATACTGATGGATACAGTATGAAATCTTCTGACAAGACCAGGATCATGATTTCTTTGTGTACAACGGTCACCAGAGAAGGAAGAAGAGTTTTTGCTACCTCTCCCACAATGACATCCAGGAAACCACTCATTGTTTCCAAGCTGATATGGAAGTAGAATATTCTCCAAACAGACATTTCTATACTTAATAGGAATGTGTTAATACAACTGAAAAAAATTAAAGCAGATCCTTATTTGTGCAGTAAATTAGATACTGAGGCTTTTTTGAACTATTATGCTTTGTTTTGATTAGAATAAACTGTTAGTTAGTATGAGTTATGTCAGCCCAGTTGGTAGTATGGATGTCCACTGATGTGAATAGAATAGTGTAATGTCCGTAACGCTTCTTTAATTTCAACTTTTTTTATTATTACGCATTCAAACTTCATTACTAAAAGTAAAAGACTGTTCGTACATGCATTTATACGATCACCATTCATTGGGGCAGACATAAAATGTCTTTTAGATTCTTACATTAAAATAAGGTCAACAAACTGAATAAAGAATGGTCTATACCCAAATAGTCTCAAATTGGAACTTTTGAAATAAAACGATTCATAAAAGTGCTATGGCAACATTTGAACTGCTCATATGATGTACTATCAGGTGAAAAGAACAAAATATTAATACAAGCATGTAATCCTTAGCACTTAAAGAAATGGAACAAATCTGTATGTCTCGTAACGCTTTAAATATGTAATGTCGGCGTAACGCACAATTATGCTGTAGAGTAGCATGATTCCTCTGTTTCACTAAATTAATCGTTTATTCTATTTAAGCACTTGCCTTACGGGTTCAATTTTATGGGTAAATTTGGTTTAACTGTGTGCTTAAACTCCAGACTTTTCAATGAATGCAAAGGCATGGCAAAATTCATGTCCAAAAATGTAATGTTCCGTACGGCAAACGTTAGTGCCGTAAACTTCCACACGAAGCGATGAACACTGATTGAAAACTTGCACTGTTTTTACCGAATTCGATGGTCATATGTGTAGTGATTCCTGTTTTTATGAGTCATAATAAAAGGTTGTGTTATCGCTAAATGACGCATTTGAATTTCGCAAACAATTCTCTGAAATGT
>JZLH01S0156654.1:0-11894 GCA_001188425.1 Eucidaris tribuloides
GTAGTTTCAGGGTATTACCAGTATTTTGTAAAAATTTGTGTTAAATCATGAAAAAAAAACACTGAGTAGATAATATTGTTGAGTTATTTTTTCATGGATTGTTTAACAATATTTTAACATGATGTGTTGTTTCTGTGTTATTGGTCATGATTTTGATATATCATGACACAAAAGGAAAAGATACAGTTGTGCAGATTACAAAATAATGATACAAGCAAGATAAGAATTTAAAAATTATAATTCTTTGTCAGGGGCAAGAATGATAAATGAGGAATACTGAATACTATCCAGATGGTTAAAGGTATCTTTGACTTGAATATGAATAATGTGCAGGAACTTGGACTTTGGTAAATTAACCCTTTTGTTCTCACAAATAAATGCAATGAAAGTCTCAACATGCAGCTCTTGTGTTCTCTGTAGAGGGCCCCACAAAAGGCCGCAAGGTATAACTTGATTAATCAAGCCTTTATCTCAGTAGTGATACCATTTCATTATATTTAACCCGTTGGAGACTAAGCACGACTTAACTGTTTTGGGGTCTATGGAAAATGCGTGTTATAGTGAAATCAAATCGTCCCCAACGGATTAACAGCTGGTTTTTTTCTTTTTTCACTTCTTGCTTTTTTAAGCAAATGAACTGAAAGAATGTGTCACTTTGAAGAGTTAAACAGGAGTACTCATGAAGCAATAGATTTATGATTTCCCAGTTTCTTTCAACATTGATTTCAACCTTACTAATTAGCCGCAAGTTAAGAAACAGTATTTGATTTCAGTCTGCTTGTGTAGGTCACTTATCTTAATCTGTCACCAAGCACATACTAACCTTTGTCATACATATCAGGTATGAGATGCCATTCTTAAAATAAACATACCTGGCAATGTGTACACACATCATTTAGATTTCATATTAATGAATCCATTACTTGCACATATGCAGGCAGTTTTTGTCCTTTAAATGTCGGGTGTCTCTTTTGCACACCTCAAATTTAACATTGTGCAAAAACACTGGTATATAGAAGAAAATGCTATTTAAAAACCTTTAGCAAAGTGTAGGTGCTAGAAACATAGCTTTTTGTGAAATTATAGTAAATGTTTGACTTCGATTTGATTTTTTGTCTCTAGTGACAAAAATTCTATGAGTCCACTATTTTTTTTAGAGAGTACATGTAGGTCTCTTTTTATCTCCATGGACAGTGCCATAGTGCAATAGGTTTGTACATGTAGATGACCTTGCATTTCTTTCAGTGCCTGACACATGCCAGTTCAACTGTCTGGTATTATATAAGTACTGTAATCAGCTTGATTGGTATACCTAAGTGAGATTTGGAACAGTATGCCTAGAACATACACTACACAACTATTGGGGTTTTTTGTAATATTTTTCAAATTCTAGATAATTTGTGATCTTCAGATTTTACAGGCAGGTTGATACAGGTTGTACAGTATGTATGACACTGTGAGTGATATCTATTTGACAGAAAAGTACTTAAGAGTATATAAAAAAGGATACTCATAGCATTTAGAGTAATTAGTTTTAAAAACTCGGCGTTTTTCAGTACAACTGTCATCTTATAGTACATGCCAAAGGGCATACTGTACTTACTTACTCAGTATAGAGTGTATGTAACAATGAACTACCTGTGAGCCACATATGTGTGTATGTGAGTAGTGTTGAGACAAGAGTATTGGTTTGTTATACTCGGATGATTTGTTTTCTCATATGAAAATGTGAAAAATAGAGGTACAATTTTGCATCCCAAGTGCAATAGTAGCAGTACATTTGGAGCTACAAACTTGCACCATAATGTCATGATAAAGAATTCTTCTTCTTTGCGATACTCCTCAATGTCCCTTCTCAGGAACCACACGAGGAGGAATTGGGAGTGCGCACTTAAGTTTTGTCAATCCTTGATGCTAAGAATTGATTTGATAAACTGATAAAGAATTACTGTATACGCCATATATTTCGCGTCCATATATTTTCGCGATTTTGCTTCAAGACGGGAAATTCGCGAGGGTATATTTTCGTGATTTCATTGTACTTGCATTCACTTTGTACAGAAATATCAGGAAGTGAAAATTTTCGCGTTCAGTAAGTCGCGAAATTCGCGAAAATAAAACCACCGCGAAATATTCAGCGTATACAGTAATGTGTTCCTTTTGTTGTATACATTCACCTGAAAAGGCACTTTTGCTCTTCAAGGGTAAAAAAAAATCTTAAGTTGCACCTTGAAATGTATGGCTGATAAATGTCATACAAGAAGGATGCAAATTTGAACTCTCATTTCCTTACACGTAGGCAATTTCAGCTCAAAACCTACACCAGTGTGCCCTAGTTTTCATCAAAAGTTTAGACTGGGTTAATATCCATATTCTTGGAAGTGGGATTACAGTTTACTTTTTATATTATTTGTATTAATTTTGTCACACTTTTAAAAACACTAAATTCAGAAAGGATTTGATATACATGGCATTGAAGCATTAAGTTTTTCAACATGTTTTGTAGGACAAGGCAAGACTTTGGGGAAACATAATTATCACCTCTACCCCCTGCCCTGCCCCCTCCTAATTCTGGTGGAGACCTTTATAAGTGTGAAGGATAACCAGCAATCTGTCATATAGTTTGGTAACTTTCTTGGGATTTATTGCTATGAGAACAAACATTCAAGTCATCAACACTTCTGAGCACAGCTAGCTTGGGTGATGAGTTGGAAATATGTACAGTGTATCGTCTAAATTGTAGACTGTATTGGATGAACCAGGCCAATCATCTGTAAAGAGATATTATCTCAGTGGAATGATGTAGGCTGGTAAACTTTGGGGAAGGAGATTTCTTGATAATAATTGTGACCCAATACGAAAAATATGAAACTTGGACTGGCCAATGAGCTTAGCTCCATGGATTAATCAATGTTGGTTCCAATAGTTCTTCCCTGATAAGGAAGTGTAATAGTTAGCAGATTGGGATCATGCAGGCAGGGTATGTTGCAATGATGTTTTAAAGGTCTAGATTAAAAATGATAAGAAAATTGCAAGTATTTCATGCAATGTTCAGATTCTCTAGAAAATAAATCTATTAAAAATTATAGAATCAGTTGATTTAATCCACATAAAGCTAATTGGAGAATATGGGGTTTAAATTGATGCAGTTCTAATATCAGGAACCATATTTATTATTTCATTATTTCTATTGCTATTATTCTGTGATGCTACAGCATAAAACTTTCGCAAATTTCGCGAGGAGTCAAGATTCGCAAAAATAAAATGCATGTGAAAGCATGTGTATACACAACTTTTTTTTAATGCCAGTACAAGACTGTGTATTATAGAAGTCAAATGACTCGCGAGATAGTGCGCAGTCACTTACAACAGTCGCAATGCACTTCTACATTTGATAAAACGGAATTTCAGAGGCATTGAAACAAATACTTTCTATAACATTAAATTGTTGTGATAATTAATTAATAAAACACACAATTCCTTCTTCCTACCAAAGTTTGCTCTTTTCATGGTCGATGATTCATAAAAGTTTCATGCACGCGAAATGGCCGTCGGCTTGTATTCGCGAAAGTATAGTGTTTTACAGTATTACATCAAATGGTAACATTGGATGTGGCAGCATGAATGGAATTTAAGATCAGTTCAAAATATTAAAGTTTCGGTAAAACACATTTTGATATATATTTTGTTATTTTTGTCATTTAGTGGTTGTCTTTATTTTCTTTGTGATAAGAATTTTATGTTTTTTATTTGTTGCATACAATTTCATTTGATTTAAACATTCATTTGCGATCAAAGACCCCAGCACCCCTGTACCATTGTAAAAAGATTCATCTTTTTTATGAAACTCATCTATTTGGACCATTTGGCCACATAAGGGGAGTAAATAAATCAGAATTTAAATGTAAATTTTCTCTTTAATCTAGTTATGTTCATTAAAAAAAATACAATTAACAGCAGTAATTTTAAGACCAGTTCAATAGCCTAGGGCTTGTTTACGTCTGACTTCCTAATATAGACTCTGTGCTATAAATAGATTTCATGCTATAAATAGATCAAGACTTTGTTATTAGTCAACAAAGTTGTTTACGATAGCCTGCACATAATAGCTTTCTGCCTAGCTTCCAGATTAATGATTACACCTAAAAAGCCTACAACAGCAGACTTTATTCTGATGAGATTATTGAATTACCACTAATCCAACCTAATTCTTCTTCATAATAACCTGAAGCAGGGAGTCAGTCATGCAAAGATCATTGTAACTCTTGAGGTCTCTATTGTTATTGATGACTGCACATATTGGTATGCTTGAGACCAGACTGTGAAATAGAGGAGTTCTAATAAAAGTTTCTGACAACACTTGAGAAGAGTGGTACAAGTACACATTTCTTGGATAAAATATAATCACTCAAGTATTACATACATGTACCTGCAATTCTTATGAAAAGATGCTCTTTCATGTTGATGGTAAGTTTATGCCTGATTTCATCATCTATTTTGTTTCATTTTTATTGTTGTTGTTTATTTGTTAGCTTTTTCATTTTGAACATTTTCGGTCACTCATTTCTTGGAACTCATTCGGGTAATGTGTGGGTAACTGTATGTACCATGTTTGTTTACATCAAGTACTAACAGTGAACGCATGTCCTTTTGAAGTGAACTATAATGCCGCCGCTGAACTTATGTAAGCACATGCTTTGACATTCACTGATATTCATGTGTCATAACATGCATCTCTTGTTACATATTGTTATTAAGGCAATAATGAATGAATGAATATCAAATATTTCAGCCAACCCCATCAGTGCACATTTAGACAAGTGAAGAAGAAATTAAAAAACTTATGTTATTAATAAGCAAATTTTTGTTAAGGCTACAATTGCTTAGCTGCATAAAAATAGTGGGAAGTTAGCATGTAGGTTTCATGTTCAAGAAGGTCTATTATTGGAGATGAAAGAAAGAACACAAGTGATAACTTTGTTACAAATAAATTGATTGAAAACATATTCTTGCATTGTCAGTAAATATTATTCTTCACATATCTAACAGCGTGTTTCTACAGAAAAATAGTGGAAAACGGTTTATCTTTTCCGGAATCGAAAAACCGCATCGCCCTTAAACCAACCTGTATCTACAGAACGAATAATTCGATTAACTCCGATCCGCGTCGCACATAACGCATCAACCGGAAATCGGGAAATTCAACCTATATGACCTCGCAATGCATTGTGGTATATGAACTGGTCCAAAATATGCAGTCACAGGCACGTATTTTCACACACGCCGGTGACCCTACTTCCGCCAGACCCGATACGCTTTTCGCTGTGTGTTTCTACAGAAAAGTTAAACGGATTAACATGGCAATAACCACCTCTGGAAGGTGGTTATGAGAAACCGTATTTGGTCAGATACGGTTTATCAATAAACCGCATCGCGTCTGTTTCTACAGGAAAGTTTTCCGGAATTCTAGATACTTACGCGGGTAATAACGTTTAACGATTTTCTGTAGAAACACACCGTTTATTCCTCTTCACCTCTTTATTGTCAATTTGACAATTTTCAACAAGGTAGTAATATAAACCAAGTTATTTCATAACTTGTGTTGTACCTCTTGAAATTTGACGGGAGAATTCATTATGAATTATTATTACTTCTCCTGTCTAATACTGTCTTCTAAACTAAATTTTGCTGTGACAACACAATGTTGTATAATCCATTAATTTGATGATTTATAACAACTGACTGGATTTTTGCTCACATTTCATCAACCTATAATCTGTTGTTTTCACTTTGTAAATGACACAAAACACCAATGAAATTGTTTCTGTAGTCCAATGATAATGTCATATATCCAGAAATTGCAATATGTTTAAATTAAAAACTTATGTCCGAAGTCATGTGCTGATATTTATTTGAACATGTTTTTCTGTTGACGGCATAACCATCTAAAGTTTTGTTTTTCAGTGTGTTGATTTGTTCATTTAATCACTATCATGTATACAGGTCAGATACCCAAGTTGTTGATTATCTTTTTTTACTCGAGCTTCCACGATGTTAAACAGTGTCTATATGGTTTCTGTTTATAATCCAAGGAGTTATTTGTTGCATCATGTTTGTGATCTATTTCTGGGTGTGTTAATTACTGTCATTGAGTTGTAGATTCTGTTCATTAGTCTATGACTTCCTGGTTGGTAGACTTCTGTGTACAGTGACTGGGTGAGCTGCTAGGCTTGAGTAAATGTCAGACGTCATGGTAATGCTGCCCTCGCTGTCTAGACATTCTGCATACATTTAAAAAAAATAAAGTCAAAAGATATTTAAAAAACAACGGCCTGATTTGTGTGAGAGTTCAGCAATATCAAATATTGTTACAAATAATTTTACTCTCCCTGTAAGATCACTCTCAAGAAATCCTGAACAAAGGCAGTACATGAAAACTGCAAACAGAATGTAAAAAAATATATATTTGTACAATGGGTTATGGTAAAATGTCCTTTCTTTTTATGATGTGGGAGAAGAAATAGCATTTATAAATTCAAACACTATTTTTTCCTTGCATTTTGCCACAGAACACATCCAGTCCTATTAAAGTGATAGGCTAACATTGTGGAGCTTCAATTTAAAAAATTGTTGAACTTTGACATCTGAGCTACATAGTAGTGTTCAAATGGACAAATAAACACCCTAGAATACAAAAGTTTGGAAAGTTACACTGCCAATGGCAAGTTATACATGAATAAACAATAAAACTCGGGGCGAGTTTTATTAACCTAGGTGTACACACAGTAAGTCTATGGGAGGAAATGGGCAAGTGAATCTGGTCAACTTAAGATTTTCACTTTTTTAAAGCACTAAATAATCATTTTGAAATACAATTTTTTCAGGGCTTCATTTTTAGATCTCGTCAAAGACACTGGTAGCATGGGGAATCAAGCGGCTCAGATTTTTTTAACTGTGGTAAATGTTAGCCAATACTAAAATCCCACCTCCCTGCCAATACCTTTAAAGCTCTAATGTATGTGCTTCCACACATTTCTGAACTTCTGTCAATAAAAGTCATTTTTTGGCATGAAAAGAGTGGAAAGAAATTCGCATTTTCATTACCTTCACGTGTTTTGAACCAACTGTTGTCACTGAACCTATTTTTTCTCAGGATATCTTCAGTACATAACACTTTACATAAGCCCAAGTGATTTACTGCCTTTTAGCATTCCCCATGTCAAGATGATCACATCAACTCAAGTCATGTTTCCATCAAGACACCTGTTTGAAGTTTGCTCAAATTGGGTGAATCGCCCCCACCGTGGGGGTAAGACCTGGCCTATCGGGTGAACCAGGCATGTATCACGTAAGCCATATGGAATGAGTTGATCACCACATAACCACTAATTTTCCCCCCAATGTGGTGTCACTTGTGTCTAGATCCGAAGTCATTCTACAATCCAGTATCACCTGTGCATCCTTCATGACTGACAAATAAGATTATACTTCTGGCAGTTAGAGGGTTGATGGTATTTGAGAGTTCAGTAGGAGTTCAAAATGCATATTGTATTCAGAAATATCTTGGAAAGAACACCGTTTGGTTTACAGTTTTTAGCAATTATATAAGCACCATTGTCTTAAATACTTCCATGAATGCTCTGAAATTTGCATACCCTCAATCCAAGACTGATCAATTTTGGAAAAATGTTTTATTTGGAATTATTTCAAATAAATAGAAGGTGAAAATATTAACCATGTGTATACAGCCAAACGGTAGGCCTATTTATAGACCTTTCATAATATTATTCCCCCCAAAATGCCTGAACTACTTTATTCTGTCTAGAAGTTAGCGTAAATATAATATTCCTTTTACATACATCTGAGTGTACTGGAAGTGCAAATTTGCACCACCCCTTATACGCAAAACTCACAGCACTGCAAAATATCATGGGATTTTAACTCGTTGGAGACAATTTGATTTCACTATAACGCACATTTTCCATAGACCCCAACATAAGTTAATTTGTACTTAGTCTCCAACAGGTTAAGAGTTCATATGCAAATGTTTGGTTGAAGATTCTTGATCACTTTGAATTTCATAATAAATTATTGATGATGGAAGGAGAGCAAAGATACATACATGGTCTAGATCAAATGCAAACTTTAGGTGTGTAATCCAACATGGATAATGATTATGGATAGAAATACTACCCACTGTAATAACCACCCCCCTCATGTGTTCTTTGTTTTGTTTGAGTTGTTTGTTTGTATGGTTTGTGTTGCTTATGTTGTTTGTAGTTGGATGGTTGGTCAGTTGTTTAGTAGGTTGGTTTTCATGCATGTGATGCAGGGCTTTTGTGGTCAGTACTATTTTTAAATAGCAAACTGCTCATGAACAAATAACAGCCTTTACCCATCTTCATGCATGCTTTAGAAGCAGCCGTGCATCATGAGACAAGGAAAGTATCAACATTCTTAAGTCATGACCACATAACCCAACTTTAAAGAGGATGTTGTTGATGAATATTTCATAGAAGCTTATTCAATGTTCCTGGAAATGTCATTTATATCTGATTCATTTTGATAAATCTGTAGAGTAGGGGAAGCTATAGTGTTCATGGTTAGGTGTGTAAAGGACTTGGTGTCATAATCAGTCATCCCTGGCCAAGATGTGACAAGTTGAGAGGGATCCAGCAGCCAGTACCATGTTTACTTTCTAAATTCCTCCATGGATAGTGACTTTGGGTAATTCATTTCACTTTTGGAGATGTGCCATGTAATAGGTGTATGAGAGTTATGTTGATGTATATCGGAGCCAATTTATGACTCAATATCTTTTTGTGGGCGAGAGAGTAAACATGATGAAGACATACGATAGGATGGTAACCAAATCAGGTTAGCTGGCTCCATGTGGGTTCAAAAGCAAGGCTGTGGGCCAACTTGAGTTTGGCATGTTGGCTGAATTGTAAAAAACTCAAATCAACATTAGTCATGGTCATGGACATGCAGTGCCAAGTTGTGAGATAAAGGTGCAAAATTCAAAACCCACATCATTTGCTTTCCCAGGGTACGAAGATTATGTCAATTATAAATGGATCATGCTAAGGGCTTTATTTTTTGCAGAGAGGCAGTGATACTGGTCTTCATATTTAATGGAGACTTTTAAATTGTTTTTTTTTATTATTATTATTATTTCAGAAGAATTTGCATTGAAAGCTGTGTATTTTCTTTAATTGTTTAGATTTTTTTTCAGATATTCCTTTTTCAGTAATTGATTATTTATGTACATTTTTCTCATATTTCATTATTTCATTATATCACATATCTTGACTTTTAATGAGAAAATGTTCAATCAGTTCTTAAAGTCTGTGAAATAGAGCCAATAAACATAAGGCATTTAATTTTAATTATGATACCATACATTCATAACACATGAATCAATACCTGTTTGTAAACATTGTCACATTTAGATGGTTACCATGCAGTGCTGCCATGAGTTAATTAATTATTACTTACATCCCAACAGCACTGCATGACCAGTTATACTTATAGGGCTGCTGGCTGTACCGTGTTTCTGATATTACAAAATAAACAAGGAAATGACAGAGCACAAGATGCAAATTATTTGAAAATATCACAGTCCTTGCCAATTGGTGAAATAGATATCTAATCTAACATCAGTGAGAGAAGCTTTCCTATTGTGAATTATACAACAGATGCTGATATGCAGAGACAGGTTTGCAGAGCAAATACGTCCCGGTATTCCCTCCAGCCAATTTGCCCGCTAATAGCTGCACATAATAATGTCTCTCAACTGCGAAATGGTGTGCTAAAAATAGAACACTATCTATTACAGGATATTGGTAGGTGGAGCTTAAGCTGGTTGTGTAGTCAGGCCAGCCAATCGGGATGCAGGGTTGAGACTGTGTGGTGATTATGCGCTGCATACAGGCTGTGATTTAGTATGGGTTGCTGCTGAATGCCTGGCCTGTTGGTGTGGAGTGTTGATTCCTCTTTCCCTTGCTAAGTCACACTTATTATTAAAGCAAACCACTTTCTGTCGTGGACATTTGGACCTTTCACAGGAAACAGTCTGGAATGTTTCATAAATGTGCTTAGGAGTTGATATATATTTTGCCCACTGGAGGATTATCTAAGTCTATATTGTGTTCGCATACACACCATCTTTTAAACCATCTGTTTCATCTATGAAGTAAGTAGTTTCAGTTTTATATATTTTTACAGCTTTTGGTTTACAATCTATACATACATCTTTATTCCTTAATTCATCCCTATTGATCTTGTTCTTCTCTTTTCTGTCAACATTAATTTACATGTACGTATATTTTTTATTCATTTCAACAGATAGCTGTAATAGCTAATTAAGCATTCAAATCTGTGCGTGACTGCATTAAGTCTTCACAATAAGTATCATTTTACTTACCAAATGGATCAATGAAACTAGTACATATATCTTTTATTGAGTCCTACACTTTCATTTATTTTTAA
The DNA here is from genome assembly GCA_001188425.1 of Eucidaris tribuloides. NCBI lineage: Eukaryota > Metazoa > Echinodermata > Echinoidea > Cidaroida > Cidaridae > Eucidaris > Eucidaris tribuloides. The sequence goes on from JZLH01S0156654.1 coordinate 10,492, forward strand.
TTAGCCATTTCAGCATATTACTTGTATGCAACTGATACAAAGATTAGTGGACTTTTGTGAGCATATCAAGTGAATTAGAACAAGGTAGCAGAGGTAAGAAAGGTTTCTCATCAGCTTTCTTTTTCCAGTTTGGCAAAGAGATAACATAATTCATGATTTTTAAACAAAATGCATGTTATGTGTAATTTCACATTCCAGCAAAGCCACCTTCCTTTTCCAAAATATTGATAAGTGTTGCAGCACCAAATATTCCTTCACAAATATAATACCGGTACATACAATTTTAGTATATTTTGATCATAATCAAATCATAAATATATTACTGGACATTAAGATATTTTAGCCCTGCTAAAGTGTTGTGAACTTAACTGAAATCCTGAGGGAATTACAATAGATGTGCTTAGTATAGCCTGTTTTACTGTTTGCAGGTCAAACTATATACCATTGTCTGGCAGATTGTTTCATTAAATAGATAATTCTGAGAAAAATATATCACATGTTTCTAAATATATACATTTTTGGCACATTGTGATCATTCTATCTTCCCGCGGCTTTGTTTGGTAGTTATTTGTGGTTATTTTGTGTCATTTGTCACATGAATTATACCATGTGATGGAGAGAGAGGTGCGTTTTCACTTAACCCAATCAAGTCTAGGTCTTCACAATTCAACTGGAAGTGAAACCATTCTGTAAATAGATTAACAGCTATTCAAGCCTGGCTTGAAAACAATTTATAGCAATAGTCTGCCCTGGCTTCAAAAGTACAGTAGAGGCCTATCACTACTCACTGCCGAACTGTGACCCCTGTCACACTCACGTAGGAAGCATAACACTGGATCCGATTGGTCTGGTATATAGTATGTTTCGTTAGTGAAGATGCAACCATGTCAGGAAGCATAACTCTAGATAATTGAAGCAAAACAATGCATTGAGTGTGAAGAGGAAGGAAACCTACTTCTGTAATGATCTCTTAGATCAGTTTTGTCATAGAGCTCCGTGGTTTTAGTAAGACCCGTAAGACTGATCCGGAGGTACATGTATGCTTCATTTGGGAGTGTGAATGGGATCAATGAAGGTGAGAGCTGGGTTGCCTGATATCTGTAGTTATCAGTGGCTGGTTGCCTTTGTCATTCAGTTGTTTCCTTGTATCTATTTTTAAGGTTGCTATTATTGCCTTGATAACAAAACTAGGCTGGTTGACTGTCCTCGATTACGCTTCTTCAATGGCCTGAACAGAGTTTGTTGATGAGAGTAGGTACAAGACTGTACCAGGTACCCCTCGACGTCAAAAATTCTTGTCAGCTTTCATTTAATGTCCCTGTGTTATTCAAATCTTATTTTAAAATACTTTTCAATCTTCTGATTACTTAAGCCATGGACCCTATGAGCAAACATAAAAATTA
>JZLH01S0156656.1:2688-18161 GCA_001188425.1 Eucidaris tribuloides
ATTTGGTCACAATTGTGCAATTGGGGGCAACATGATAGCAACTCGCTCAAACAGGTCATTGACCCCTGCCAATGACCTTTGACCTTTGGATGACCCTTTGCTCCCCATGAGACATCTACCCCCAAGGTCAAAATGGAAATTTTACTCAATTTTGACCCACATCCAACAAAAATTTGGCAAATATCTCATAATTATGTTGTCACCTGGCAGCCATCTTGGAAAATGGCCGCCATCTTGGATTTTTTTTCGTGGCCAGGATCTTTTTCTGAAAGAGTGAACCTTGACTCTATATTCCCACCAAATTTCATGTGTATCACTAATTAATTATTTATGGCTCAAAATCGCTTTTATCTGCTCCACTACAGGCTCCGCCAGTTGACACTCTTTCCATTGACGTTGCCGCCCCCTGGCGGCACCCGTTTTCATGGACAAGAAAGGTGTTTCATTCGATCATAATTATGACTGCTATCTTACCAGTGAAATACATTACATATTGGAGCTCGTAGGATGTCAACTTGATAAACCTGCAGTAGACCAACCACGTTGACGAGGGTCCTCGGTAACTGTAAAGAAATACAAGCAGTTTACACATTCAAAACGTGCCATGCAGCACCCTCCAGCATGATGCATGGTGTTATGGCATTTATTCGACCATAGAAGGGGTGGTTGAGTTTCAGGACCTGGTTTAAATGTGAGGTAAATTCTCATTTGAAAAATCTTGTACTAACATTTTCCTTATACTTCCATGTTGTTTGTACGCACAAAATCCAACCTAATGATAATATTCATTTTTTTATTTTGATATAAGTATGCACTGAATCAATGTAATGATACCACTTGTACATTTAAAAAAAGTTGGAGCATAAAAGAAAGAAAAAGTACATACCCAAACAAAATAATATGTTTTACGTCTAAAGTTGTAATATTCAAATAGTCACATTTTTAAAGATTTGTCACATGTCAACAAAAACATTTATTATTATATAAAAGAAAAAAAGTTTTGGTTCAAGATATATATTTCAAAATTGCCAAGAATATTATACCATTTTTTAAATCGTTATTTGCATTAAAATTCATCTTATTTCGTTTGATTATTTCAGTTTATTCTTTTATTCATTATCTTGTTCATAATGTTGTTTTTATTTATTGTATCATATTTGGTGTGTTGTCATTTGCTTAACAGTATTGAAGGAAAACTGAAACTTTAAATTCAAGTTTCAATTTATAAAATACCTTAAAAATACACTCACATTGTCATGTAATATCATCAAGGCCTCGTGAATATGATTGACATAATTATCTGAGGAGTAATAATCGACGTCATCACACCAATCACAGAGGTCATTGCCCCCTATGAACAGGGTCACGACCTTCCAGTCATTCTCAAAATCGATGTTGCTCTGAGCCTTCATCTTCTGCACCAGCCAATCGGCTTGATGGGGCATATCCCTGGAAATAATTATGAGAGACAATAGTAACAAAATATCAGTCGTGTTAATACATTGGCAACAGACGGATCTGGAAATAACTATACATGTACAATGTATATTTTACATGCTATATCGCACCTCGTACAGTAAATGATTATGCGAATCATCGTATTTTAAACTCTGTCTTAACTTTGGGAAATCAAGAATCTCAGGACGTCAGAAAGCTACAACACGTTAACATCTTACGGAAAACATCAAATACAAAACCTTCATCAGACCACTTTTATTAAACTTTGATATTATTGTAGCAAAATAATAAGAGCGTAGTGAACAAAACGTGTGTTTAACAAACGTATCATACTATAAGTGCTTGTGTGAACTTAAAATGTATTTTGTTTTAAAAGAAGGGGCATATCATTAACTGGTTGGATCTTATTTTGTCTATGATCATGGCTGATGAAGGTACATAAGAAATCATAATGATGAAATTATTATTTTTTTTGTATATATATACATTTTTATATGTTTCGGCTCTACCAATAAAGTCATAGCCAAAAATGTGAGAGTGCATGTCAAAGAATCTTTCACCTTGCTTTGTCACCTGGATATCCGACGTTCATCCCAGATTCTTCGGAATCCCAGTTCCCTCTTTCTACACCATAACCTTTCAAATCAGGGTTGAATTTCCTCAGAATATCTTTTGAAATGCAAAATCCAAAGACGTAGTAAAGTTAATAATAATTATTACGTTAATAATATGTTGAAGTAATGGCAAATGTGAGTTTTCGAGGCAGTAATTCAGGTAAAAGACGTAGAATAATATTGGGGAACTTCAATTTAGAAACAAAAATTATTAAACTGTGATATGTGACATAATCTGACAGTGTTTGAATGGACAAATAAACACCCCTGAACACAAAAGTTCAGACAGTTATATGCTGTCACTTATAAAGTATTTAAAGATAAAAATTGGCATATGAATTACTCTCGGCCAATGAAAATTCTGCTACACAGCCGTCTATGGGGGAAAACTGGAATGGTTTCTCAATGATTTTCACTTTTTTAAAGCACTTAATGAACATTTAGAACTGTAATTTTTTCAGGGCATTATTTTTTAGACCTTATCAAAGACACTTTTGCATGGGGAATCATGTAGCTCACATTTTTTTAAATGGAAATATTGATATACGATGTCTTTAAAAAAAATTGTAAAGAGGTTTTACTTTACCTCATTTGATTTATTTTTTTAACAGTCAAATGCTGTGTAATACCATGTAAAACTAGTAAAACTTTCGTTAACTTTAGACAAGAGTGCGGGAGATGGTGGACACGCTTGAGTCGATTAGCAAAAAACAAACAAACAAAAAACGTTTTATTCAATGTGTTTGTGTGACATGACTCATGGCTATGTTGAGGTGAGTGTACGGTATGTCCCAACACCTTGAAATACAATATGTGGTGTAGTGATTCCTTACATTAAGATAAGTATACATTATTATAAATTAATGTTAATATGATTATGCAATGTGGAATGAACGAATAAAAGTTGATCTAAGTCACTCATTAATCGTATCGTCTCTCATCAAAATTAGGGCATTTGCATATTGCAAGGGCAGGTTTTTCAAAAAACTCGTTATCGCGTGTGCTGTGTGTGTCGTGTGTGTGTGTGTGTGTGTGTGGTGTGGTGTGTGTGATGTGTGTGTGTGTGTGTGTGTGTGTGTGTGCTGTGTGTGTGTGTCTGTGGGTGGGTGGTGTGGGTGGGTGGGTGGGTGTGTGTGTGTGTGTGTGTGTGTGTGTGTGTGTGTGTTGTGTGTGCTGTGTGTGGTGTGTGTGTGTGTGTGTGTGTGTGGTGTGTGTGTGTGTGTGCGCGGTGTGTGTGTGTGTGTGTCTGTGTTGTCCATTTTAAATGTCTGTACAATGGCGAAAATGGCATGTGTACATGAAAGAAAGATATGAAAAAATACAACGAATGTGATAAACATCCTGATACAAGGTCCCGGGTACAAGGTACACAAGGAAATTCCGTATATGCTATACACTTAATAATTATATTCGTTTAAATGGTTCTTTATCGCAAATTGTTGTATATAAAGTATTGTCTCTTAAAAATGTGGCAAATTTTATGATATGAGACCGTGTTTTTATCTTTGCTTATGTTGCTGAAGTGTATACTTACTTGTTAAGGATGGGTTGGTTTCAAAACTTTCATCACCTCCATGACTGAAAAAAAGATTTCAAAGTAAAGTGTGTGAGTGAGTGTGTCTGTGTGTGTGTGCGTGTGTCTGTCTGTGTGTGTGTGGGTATGTATGTGGTGTGTGTAGTGGTATGTGGTATGTATGTATGTATGTGTGTCTGTCTGTCTCTTTTTATCTTTCTGTCTGTCTTTGTAGGCCTATAATTTTGCACAGATATTTGTTCTATTTTTTGTTCGTAGCATTTTTACGTAGTCCACATTATATCGTTATCATCACTTTGTTTGTTTCCCCCATACCCTTCTTTGTTTGACTTCCATGTAACATGCCACGCTTAACGTTCTGTCTTTTCTATACCGGGATTGATATGGTAAATCTAAATACATAAATTATATTAGATCCATCCATCAACTCACTCAGTTAATCAAACGATCAGTCAACATGTAATTGTCATAATTATGCTCAGTGTTAGACATATATAGCACATCATTTCATCATTATTATATACTAGTGTTACTTATAAGAAGACCGATTAGAAAATAAATGTTTTCTAAAACAGCGTTCAGGCATTTTTATTTTCTTAACATAAACAAAATTGTATTCACGTGTTTGTTTGACATAGCAAATACAGTTATGTTACTATGGAACATTACAAAGAAGCGCAATATCCAAGTCAAGAGTAAATATGTTGTTAATAAATAGGTGCCATTAGATGTGAAACATCATCAATACATTAGTTAGATACTTAGATATAAGTGTTACTTTGCTCACCTGAATGTCAAGCCTCTGTACATGTAAATCAATTCTGGTAAGAAGCACGCATCCGCTCCGTTAGCCGCCTATAATATTTGAAACAGAAACAAAGTCTGTATATTTTCACAAAATTCAGACATCAAGAATGAAGATAAACTGCCTCCCCCAGCACGATTTTGCTTATGATGATCAATATTATATTTTCCAAGTAAATCATATATAAGTCCATAGACTCAATGCATGTAATACTAATATTTTGGACAGACTACATTTTAATTTTAATCATTCATTTAAAGGCAAGGTTCACCCTGAGTTCCAGATGGTTTAAATAAAAGCAGAAAGATGAGAGAAACATATTAATGAAGATTTGACGAAAATCCATCGAAGAATAACAGAGTTATGGAATTTCAAAGTTTTAAATTTGTGACGTCACATGCGAGCAGCTCCCGATATTATGTCTCTTGGTACAAATTCCTTAAAGTAACGTTTTTCTCAGAAATTTGATATTTATTTTACCTGTGCATTCAATATAGTATCGGAAACATTATTTTATACTGGCTTGTGAAAAAAATCAATTATCATGAACCATTAAAACATAGCAATTCATGGAATTTATATTACACGACATATGGGAAGCTGCTCACATGTGATGTCACAAATTTAAACTTTGAAACTTCATAACTCTGTTATTCTTTGGTGGATTTTCGCCTAGCTTTCAAAATATGCCTCCTTCATTTTTCTGCTTTTATTAAAACCAACTTGACATCAGGGTGAACTTTGCCTTCAATTGAGTTACCATCATCTTTCAGAGTGCAACAAATATCAAAAATACAAAAAGGAGGCGAGTCGGGGTGCCGCAGCTAAGGCCTGGGCTAAGGTTCATGCGAATCTCTTCGCAAGTCTTCAGTGCCTAACACGCACCGGACAAAGAATACTGATTGGTAGCAGACGTGGAGCATGCGGTATTATTCTGCGCCTGCCAGACATGGCCGTTAGACGTAGCCCTAGGCCGTCGATCTTGTGGGGGCGGGGGGGGCTGGCGAAGCCGATCGCCCCACAATGAAAATATCTGGGGCAAACATATCGATTGCCCCCCCCCAATCACTTTTGAAATTCGAAAAATTCATAATATGCAATGTAAATATATATTTTAAAAAGCATTGGGAAAGCACTATAAAACCATATAAACATGGCATAACATATTATTAATCATAAAAATTTTGACATTTTTTCAGTTTTGCCCCCAATCCGAACATGGATCAACGCCCCTGGTTGGACGGCGCCTAGTACGAGTGATACAAGTCTATAAAACCTTCACCTTCACCTCAGTTACTTGGTAACTATTTATATTAATGGTGTACATCACTTTAATTTTACATGGCAACCCTTGAAAGACATGAACTTGTAAAGTTTAAGTCGAATTTGATAATTGATAATTATTAAACATGCTCGTAACATGTCAGTTACAATATATTCATGTGCGTTTGAGAAATGTACGATTTCCTGTTCTTCACAGATGATGTGACATATCAAAATCACCAGGAAGAGACATACTCTTGTTTATTTTAGAGAACCATTACTCCCTTTATTGAAAAGTTCTGCGAATACTTGTAAACTGTTGCTCAGAATTACAGAGATAATAGTAGATGTACTCGTCATTGACTTACTGTTAAAGAATCACCCATGGCTCCAATAACTTTAATATCTGCAGGTCGAAGTCTGTGTACTGCAATGTGGGGGAAAATGTTGAACAGTGGATTTGAATTTTAAAAAGACAAACGAATAGAATTTTAATCTATAATTAATGTGAAAATTATTTTCCTAGAAGAAATGAAATGAAGGGCTAACAAATGCGCTGATATACATGTAGTGTTAATACGCTTAACAAAACAATTCAACAAAAATGATTATTAATGGGGAAATATTCTGCTCTGAACTCTTGATCTCATGCGCTATTTTGTAGCTCTCATGACATCAACACATAGCTGTGCAGATTTTGGTGTAACATAAATTACCATTGTACAGTGTGTCCCAGAAAAAATGGTCCAATCAGAAATTATTTTTTAACATATGAAAATCATATAAAGTCGAGTCAAATTGGGTATTGTCATAAAGCTAAAACACAATACTCAAGTTCAGCGCAATTTATTTCAATTCATTTGGTTGCGTCAGTCCTGAGATATATTGAATTTTCTGCAAAGCCGCAAAAATCGCTTTTGTCCCACTATACACTTTTACTATGTATGTAGATCTTGCACGTTGTTTAAACAATCTTTTGACAAAGAAACTATTAAAAAATGTGGGAATTATCATGAAATGGTTCAGTGATCATTACAAACATATTTCAAACACATTGAGGTTGATTTTGTTTTATTATTTCCATAAGAAAGAGTAAATCCGACATTAACAAAGGAGATATACATGTGCGGTGCAACATGAAAACAGTGTGAATATGTTCAATAACGGGATGGCCGCACAGCAGCGGCCTTCCTTTGCTCATAAGGAGTTAGAGTGTATGGCCTTTAAACATGAAGAACCACAAAGTATCACATAATGTTATCAAAAATAAATGTGTCTGTGGGTTGTTTCATTATTGTTTTCATAATTTAAGTTATTAATTAGTTTTGATATTCGTTGTAATTAACACATTCTGCTTTGAAGTGTCATTGTTGATTTTCACCATCAACACGAAAAGTGGGACAAATGCGATTTTGCCTAACTGCACAAAAGTAATCATAACTTTTGATTTATAAAAGTAAATTACATGGGATTGACTTTATCAGAAAGAAGATTTATTTTGCTTCAATATGATACCAAATAACACATACCTTTTCAGAAAAGAAATTACCTAAAATATTTTTCTCCCGATTGGACCATTTTTTTAGGGGGGGGGACACACTGTATAGTCACGTTTTTATCCTTTGCAGAAACCCATTGATAATCATAGTGCGATACCTGTTGCATTGTTTGAATATTGACAATATTAGAGCAAAAAACTTAATGGAATATTTGAATCCCCTGCACATTGGATTACTTTTAACACTTTACACACTGAATTTATTTTGATGGGATAATCACGACAATTGTTCTTATCATTTTCTTTGATTTTAGTTCCTTACTACGGCATTGACGACGCTAAGTTTTTCTATAGATGTTACTTAAGCACACTAGCTATATATTCTTTAGTGTATCCTGTACAAAGGTGAAGGAGAACAAAATTATTACGATTGTTCAATTTAATTGTACGATTGTACACAGATGCAACATTAGCGCTCAAAGGATTAAGCAATGAGTTTGTAAAATTTGCATGGACATATCATTGACCTTTTTACCATAATCGGGACTCACATTTCGCATTCAAAAATATATATATACTAAACATAAACACTTTTTAGACATTTGCGTGAAATGTACACAGGATTTCATTTATTAATCAATAAAATTTAGTTACTCAAAAAAGTGGGAATGAACAGAGTCAGTTTTTTTTAGGAGAATTCCTTTTAATTTGTAATGAATCACAGTAGATTCACTCTTTCTATGGCGCATAGTCTTGACCACTTGTTGTTTATGAGTGTAACATGACTCTTTACCAGCATAATGTGAGACAAAATAGATCCTCACAAAACAGTTTGTCCTATATACGGCCGACACCTGGAAAAGTCCTGTTCACTCGTTTACACTATTAAAAGAGAGTGACGACCCAAACTGAATTTGAAGTAAGGATTTCAACACTTCATTTTTTTTTTGGGGGGGGGTGGGGGTAGTTTAAAGTTATTTGATTTAACCTCACCTGATGTCGGTATTTCATCTGACGGTGGGAGGACATCGCAAGTGAATTCAAATTCATTTCCTGGTTCCTGTGAAAATTACAAGAATTGAATACAGTGCGTATAAACAAAGGGTAATCCATCTTTAGAGGGTATTATTCCAAGGTTCAGTATTATTATTATTATTATTATTATTATTATTATTATTATTATTATCATTATTATTATTATTATTATTATTATTATTATTATTATTATTATTATTATCATCAATCATCATCATCTCTCAATCATCAGCTCATCATCATCATTTGAATATCAAATCCACATGTGTTTACTTCTCATCATCTAAAACAGAACTAATTCCATCAGTGTGCTTCAGTCATGCATTCATTTTAGCCTACTAAAACTTGCAAAAAAGTTTGATTTGGCATTGTTCTTTCAAGTAGCAATGTACTCGGTATGTGTGACACCAGTGATGTGAGTGAGGATCATTGGAAAAGAGAATAAGTTGTTCTTTATTGATATTTACTTAAAAAATGTGTATAATGAAAACAGGGGCGGATATTAACCCTCTAAACACGGATTACCTTTTTTTGATACGCCCACAGTATATATTGATATTATCGACGTATTGGGCAGATTGGTTTGCTCTACTACTATGATTGGGACTACGTGTGACGACGACAACTTACTATTTCTACTACTTGCTTGCTGATTACTACAACTACTATAGTACTTATTACTATACTACTACTAACTACTACTACTACTACTATTACTACTACTACTATACTACTACTACTATACTATACTATCATACTTACTTCCAACTACTTAACTTTGTATTATGGAATATTTTTGTTGAGAAACTTAAGTTCTTTCCTGTTTTTTTTTCATATTCGTCAAAATTTTCAAGACAAGTGTTTATTCACAAAAACGGCAGTATTGTGAAGCAATTTTGAATTTGCCTGAGATGACTAAATTAAAAAACTAAAGTACGTTTGAGCGCATTAACAATTTACATATTTTTTTTTATCCACAAAAATCAGTGAAAAAAAGTATTAAATTTAAAATAATAAAAGAAAATAAAAAAACTGATAAATTATGAAGCTAATGTCATTATCATTAAATTAAACATCAGAATTGTCTGTTACAGTCCTATATACGACGCCGTAACCACACGCTAGACTCAACAACCAACAACAATACCGCCATTATAAAACACAGGTTTTTAGTGTCGATGTTCGGACGCTACAAAATGCCCTCAGCATTCCTGAAATTCTTAGATTATAATGTTTCACCTGTGGTGGTAGCAAATACCTAATCTCAGATTGTACCGTTCACGGAAAAAAGGCAACTTCTAACAATGTTTTAAAATATTCCATAAATATCAGCATGATGTACTTATCCAACTCCAGTTTTATTTCACTGTGTAACATGTTCAGTTATGTGTAACGCATTTAACGAGGCACTGCCTTAATTAAAGAAGAAAACTAAAAACAACATGCAAAGAAAACCAGATTTAACGAACCACAGAATAATGTAGTAAATAAATGGCAGCATACTTGTCTACCACTACAAGGCCCCTGGGAGTTCTTGCGATACTAGGGCTGCTACTTCTACTACTACTACTATCACTTTATCCATTCTTCTATCATCCAACACCCTACCTATATAGCTACTACTATACTAACTACTACTACTTCATACACTACCTATACTACTACTAACTACTACTACTACTACTACGTACTACTACTACTGACCTTACTACTTACTACTACTTACTACTCTACACTACTTTCACCACTACTACACTACTCACCACCTAGACTTACTACTACTACTACTGACCTACTACTACTACTACTACACTATTACTACTATTACTTACTTACCTGGCTACTATACTTACTACTTTGGCTACTACTACTACTACTACTACTACTACTACTACTACTACTACTACTACTATACTACTACTACTATACTACTACTACTACTACTACTACTACTGCTATGAGTCGACTACTGCTACTACAGCGTGTCCCAGAAAAAAGGAAACCGAGATTGATGAAGATATTTGTATATGTTGATAACAAATATGACAAAAAATCGTACATAGTTGGAAAGCATATTTTCTCTTCTTTAATTTGATACCAGTCGCAAAGATTTCCATTCACGCATAAATGAGCAAAGACAATCAGAAGGGACACAGTCGCAAAGATTTCCATTAACGCATGACTGAGCAAAGACAATCAGAAGGGACACAGGAATAAAATCATTTGCACGAGCTAATTTGAAATTCAAACGGTCACGCTTGAATGTATTCAGAATATTTTCGATATTGAAGGACATCATTAAAAAGCCTATTTTATCTTCTTTTGTATGATACCTCATTTATGAAAAATAATCGATGCATGAGTGAGAAAAGACAATTTGAAATGATGCTTGTTTTCAAAAATGTTCCAAAATGCATTTATTAACTCTGCTTTCTGGATTTGGCAGCCAGCAACCAAGAAATTACCTCGCCAACAAGATTCGGAGCCTATTGTTGTGCCCGAAGCAAGATATTGTGTGAAGTCAGCTGTGCGTGAACCTTTTGTTCAGCTTGCCTCCAAAAACTCAAAATGTATTCATACTGAAAATCACGCTAAAACAGGCATGTTTTAATTTTACTTGTTCTCCGTCATACGTTATTCATTTTTTACGCATGAGGCGTCAGATAAAAGAAGAAATATTGAATATTCATGTCATGCTTTTATTTCTTAAAAATAATTATATTTACTACCCCGAAAATGCACTCAAACATGGAATTTGTGCTTGCAAATGAAATTTTGGTAGCATCAATATTCATTGTTTTAATTCAATCATGCGTGAGCAATGAATAATATGTTGTGTATCAAATGAAAGAAGAGAAACACAGCTTTACACACATACCTAATTCATTTAAGATTTTGTTTATTATGATGGAATATTTTTGCCATGAAATCCGGTTTTCTTTTTTCTGGGACACACTGTACTACGACAACGACGACGACCACGACTACGACGACGACGACGACTACTACTACTACTACTACTACTACTACTACTACTACTATTACTACTACTACTACTACTACTACTACTACAGCCACCACCACCACCACCACTACTGCTACTGCTGCTGCTGTTGCTGCTGCTTCTAGTTTTTATTCTACTTCATCTTCTATACTTCTACCTCCATCATCATCATCACCATCATCATTATCATCACCATCATCATCATCATCATCATCATCATCACCATCATCATCATCATCATCGTCATCATCATCATCATCATCATCATCATCATCATCATCATCATCATCTCTAACACCACCATCCCCACCACCACCACCACACCACCACCATCTTCATTGTAATCAAGATTATCATGTCGAATCTTACTCACCGGAAAACCAGGCCCAGAAAAGCAGTCATATCCAGGTAATTGTCTGAATGTTTTATTAAGGTCAATCATGATCTCTAAATCATCCACGAGTTGTTGATAGGCTTCATATTTTTTAGTGTCTGGTGAAAGAGTGAGAAATTAAATATCTTGTTCAATGTCAAATATAAATAGAATCGTATTACATCTTTAGATATAGATGTATTCTATTTCAAGTTTTTACTACTAAATCTTATAGTCTTTTTAAAACAGCAATTGATATCTGATCGATTCACTCTTTTCATAATTGAAATCTTCACTTAAGATTCTCCAAAATACCAACGTTTAGACGGAACAAACTGTTAATAAGAACCTATTGCTGTCATGCTATTGTTTTATGCTTTATTCTTTTTTTCGTTTTAGCTGTCGTTCTTTAACCTTATCCAGTCAACTTCACATTTTATAGATTTTACTCTGTATCGTTGCTGAAAATTGTACAATACTTACCTCCAGCCACAAGAGCGAGGAGTACACAGCTAGTGAAAATTATCACTAACTTTCCCGCCATATTTTCAGTCGTGACCGATGTCGGTCATGCAAGTTGTTTCGCCTTCAGCAAGAATGTATTGTTTCGTGTTCCCACGTCGGAATTGTAGATGGACTAGATGCCCGTATCCTCCAGACATTTACTGTGGATTTACGCGTAGATCTCCTGAACCCTTGGAAATTTGATGTCTATTTACCTCTCACTGTAATTAAGTCGATAAGCTTGTCACATGCTCATTTGAACAATTCTAGACTAACGCAGACCGATATCTAAATATACCTCAAACAACTGTTAGCCGCGGTAAATTTTATCTGACTGCAACGGTGTTATCTTATTAACACACAGTTACCCTATCATAATTGCAGAAACGCCCAGGAACGTCCCTGAAAAGCTAGCGAGATCTACTCTTTCTGGTATATACCCAATCTTGATAAAAGAAGGGATAAAGTCCGAATCGTGCCATGGGACACCAGTTAATTATTTTTGTTATAAATGAACTCATATCATAATTATATGTAAGCAATATTGGCGTCTCTTTTTTGTGAAGATGGATGAGGCGATGAGATAAGGATACAAAGTACAGATCGGGGTTCCTGAACTAGTCTAACTGAACTAATTGAGTTCTGTGCAAGCTGTTGTGTTCTTTTCAATTTGTTTTGTAACTTATAGTTATATTATTTCTGTGTATGTGTTTATGTGTGTTACTTTATTGTATTTTTAGCTTTAGAAAGAAATGAGGAGAAATCAAAGATGTGTGGATAGATGGATTGATGGATGCATGAATGCATGGATGGAATGATTGCTGGATAGACATTTATTAATGGACAAATAGGTAGATGAATGGATTGAAGGGTGGAAGTGAGACAAATAAATAGGTGGATCGTCATCATTTGTAGATAGTATATGAAAAGATACATAATCATAGACAGAGGTAGGTTGATAAATATGTGGCTGACTTGATAGATAGATAGATAGATAGAATAGGATAGATAGATGCAGATAGATAGATAGACTAGATAGATAGTAGATGTAGATAGATAGATAGATATGTATGTAGGATAGATAGATAGATAGATAGCATAGGATAGATAGATAGATAGAATATAGGTAAGATAGAAGATAGATAGATGCTAGATAGATAATAGATAGATTAGATAGATAGATAGATAGTATAGATAGATGATAGGATGGCAGGTAGGTAGCTTTAACGCGTGTTCTAACTGAGAAGGAATTATTACGAGTACATATGATATGAGTTACAGTGACTGATTGAATTGTGAAATTATCGTGGCAATCTCGGAAGTGCAGGCACAACAACCATTACAAACCCATGGTCACCGTACTTCTACGGCCAGCTTTGTTGATATCATTTGGGATATGTGATCTGGTGCCCGCCGTTATTTTCGTATCAATCGGTTTTAAATTTAAATTAAAGTTTACTCTATATTGAAAGTCCTGAAAATGGCTAATTAAGATCGCTCTCAGCTGGCGAAGAAACATAATGATGTGCAGTCTATTAAACCAACACATTTATCAGATCAAGTACATGCAGTATTGCATAGTAGTAATGGTTAATGGGTTCGTTTAGGGGTGAAGTAATAACTATAATAAAACTGACGATAGTATTATTGCAGAATATAGGGACAAGCGCCGCTTAACATGGAGCCAGGCATCAAACACACTTTATACTGCCTGCGTTTCACAGTTACATTACATTTGATTCACCCCAAAAGCTGTGACGTCAACACTTATGGTAAGGATGAGCATGAGCCTCAGGAGGAGGAGGAGGAGGAGGGAGATAATAATGACGAGGATGATGATGATGATGATGATGATGCTACTACTACTGTTGCTGCAGCCGCTGCTGCTGCTGATGATGATGATGTTGACGATAGCAATGCCATTATCAATGATGATAGTTACGGTTTGGAGGTGCATGACCTTAATGACTATTTCGATGATGATTACTGCCGAGGTGGTGATGAAGATGATGATGATGATGATGATTACTGCCGAGGTGGTGAGGATGATGATGATGATGATGATGATGATGATGATGACGACGAGGACGAGGACGATAATGGAAACAGTGGTAATGATACATTATACAGCACAGGGTCCCTCAGCAAAGAATCTTGTTTGAAAATAACAATATAATCATCTATGGATTTCTTGACTACAGTTATAAAATTCTTTTGCCTCCGTGTAAATGATATTTCTTGTCTTTGATGTGGTGTTTGTTGTGGGTACTTTTTTTTTTTTTGCTTGTTTGTTAATCTATTTACTAATTTGCGTTCGTTAAGTTTTTGTTTTAACTATTCAGTAGTAATTCATCATAATAACATTAATAACATTAAGCTTTTCCATATTTATGCAAAATTCAAATCTATTTAATAGAAAAAGATGTTGCCATTGACATGAGCATTCCCTATAAGTTTGATATTAAAAGGAAATCTTTCTCGCCATGCCCGCCTGGTGTTTGTCTGCAGAATACGACCTGCACGATTATAAAGAAAGAAGATTATAACCTTACATATTCAAAATTACTACTAGTCTAATAAACCCATGTTCATATTGCTGTTTGATTTCTCCCTTCATTTCATGTCAGCCACCTGTGCAGGCCTTCCCTGTTTCATAGTTAACATGAAATAGACAAGTTGTACTGTACTTGTATGAAAGATTAGATAATCTAAAATAACGAGCACATTTGCCCAGCTCTTCAGGTCATTCTATATAATTTATGATAGCGTAGAGGGTAATTTGAGCAAAACAAATAACCACTAGTTTAACAGTTATCTGTCAAGTAAAGTAAATAATTGGAAATATATACTTTGCTCACCCAGAATGATACAATACTGCTAATTTCATGATCTAAAGTAATTTGTCGGTCGTTTTATGAAGGAAACAATGTCTTTCTTTATACTGAAATTGGTGAAAGTGTACAAATCGAATTCCTGGATCTTATAGACGTAGAAACAAGTACAAATTCCACTTCAACAATCCATTCCAATTGGCTCAGCTAAGTCTCACATTAGGGACAGGAACTTGTCCGTTCGTTAAAGAACCTGCTTCATTTCATCAAAAAGAAAAGGATGAAGAAAATTGTATACCATACTTCACCAGAAAGATATGAGGAGGATGAAAACCTGTTTGTCAAGTCCCTGTCAGTACTTATAATTACGAATCAATTATTAAAACATGCCCGTTATATAGATTTGAAAGTATACAGCATTTTCACAGCGCCTATATATAAATACAAGTTTCTACGTACTAATCCCAACATAGTAGAGCTGATAAGCTGGTAAATTGCATGAATTTATAATGTGCGATATACAGATGGATAGATGGACAGATAATACAGATAAA
>JZLH01S0156656.1:19926-33639 GCA_001188425.1 Eucidaris tribuloides
CACCAAGTGGCCTACTTGTAGCACACAACAGAGCACGGATATGAGTTGCACATTGATATAATCGCATCGTGCAATCTTTGAGTAGCACAGTATCGTTAAATTTCCGCGATCAGAGGT
This sequence comes from Eucidaris tribuloides, assembly GCA_001188425.1. Lineage (NCBI taxonomy): Eukaryota > Metazoa > Echinodermata > Echinoidea > Cidaroida > Cidaridae > Eucidaris > Eucidaris tribuloides. The sequence continues at coordinate 20,044 of JZLH01S0156656.1, forward strand.
TACTGGTTCATGGTCCTCTTAATATTCGATGACTCGGCATGCTAAAAATAAACAGAAGTGTTGGCAAAGTTATTAACCTCGTCATTTTAATTTTACTTGAATTCAGTACATTAATTTGGAGATATGAATCCTGCATTCGCAGCCTATTATAGTACTTGTTAAATAGAAAGTAAAACAAATGTTGGATTAGAAAGGTAAATCATTATGGTTGTGATTAATGGTGACAATCGATGGCGTAGGGAGGGATCTCCTGTTTCAAGCCCGCTGTGACCCTGAATTTGGGGTTTTGGTCTGCCTTTTTTGTATCATTGGTAAAAAACTAACTTTGAAATTTGATTTTTTAAATCTTTCTCTTATTATTAATCAACATTATTTTGCACAATGACAAGCAAGGTTAGTTGGAGCCACCCTCACACGATTTCCGGCTACGCCAAAACTGCCAATAAGAGACACCCTTGGCCCAATCTCTGATCGGAAGAGGGGGTGTTGTCCATAAAAAGCTCAGGAAGATTGCCTTATATACACCATCCCATGATAATTTTTGAGAACAAGTTATGCCCCAACCCCGTTCCATTTTTAATTATCGACAAGGAAAATACTTTTTTGAGGGTTGGGGTAGTTTGTCAAATATATGCTTTTAGCGAGCACATTATTGATGTATTTTTCTTCTTCTCATTATTATCATTATTATTGACGAGAGAGCAGTAGAGTAAACCAGTTACCTAGGGGGCAAAACCTCATTTTGAGGGTTTTTGAGACACGGGCTGTTGTAAAAGGTTGTTGGGTGTCATTGTGTTCAGAAAACCATTCTCTACAAGTTGTGGGTGGACTACCTCAGAAATATGCTGCTGAAAAAAAATGGTGGCTATTTTTTCAAAATGGCCGCCATGAAAAACTGTTTTTCATGGTTTTGAAGATAATTTTGTAACGGAACCTCATTTTGCCATGTGTGTGACATCAAATTAAAGAAAACTCAATTTTCTACGAGATGATACCATATTCAAACAGATTGAAGTATATTTTAATTGAAATTTATGGGCAGAAACATGAGTTTTTATCATTTTGTCCAAAATTATGAATAAAGTTCCCAAACATATTTCCCTATATTTCAAAAAGCTTTCCCAATTATGAATTGTCTTTTTCTCAAAAACTGCCCAGATGTTAGGTCAATAATCCCTAAAAATTCCAAATTCATTGCTTATCAAGCAAAGAAGTTATAGCCATCCGTAGTTGATACTTTGGTATTTAGCTAAAACCGTACAATGAATATCTCAATGGCCACCATGAACAGTTGTTTTGAGAATTTTGAAGATAATTTTCAAACAGAATCTCATTTTACCATTTGTGTGGCATCATATTGCAGGGAATTACATTTTCTACGAAGATGATATCAAACTCTCGAGGACCAAAGTATAACTTGATTGAAATTTTGAGTACGAAATGTCACTTTTTACCATTTTTCCCAAAATCATGAAAAATGTTCCAAAAAGTATTTCCTTTCAAATTATGAATTGTCTTTTCCTCAAAAACTGTTCAAATATTATGTCAATAATCTGTAAAAAAAAAAAAAAACAGATTCTTTGCCTAACGATCAAATAAGTTACAGCCAACCAAAGTTAAGAGTTTTAGTTAAAACCGTACAATACTTATCTTTGTGTGTGCTATATGTATACGTTGCAAGTTTGATAAATTTCAAAGACTTTAGATGTCATCTAGCCAACATAGGCCTGCTCATCATGCAGCTTTAAATATATTCATTCTTTAAGCGTGTGACAACATCCCTCTAATTGCCTCAAATGATGTACTCTTGATGTCATCAAGAAACACATGAAGAAGTATGCAACTTACATTTGTGCCTAATACATCATAATTCATGTGCCTCCTCAAGTCATTCACTGATGCGAAAGTGATACCTTTGATGTAGATATTTTTTTTATAAAACTTTTTATAAAACTGTGAATGATATCAATTAAAACATTCTGTAAGGATGAAAAGTGTTTTTTTTAGGTAGTTTTGTAGAAGATTGGAAGGTTTCAGGAAATTTTAGCACTTTGTAGGAAACGTTTGGCAAATTTTCAGCAGTCAGTAATTTTGAGAATTGTAGAAAATATTGACGTGCCTATACCTTTCCAAGCTTTTCCAAGCGTATAAGGATGTTCTCATTTCAGACAAGGTCTTGTGCTGGTAAAAAAACAACAACATAGTTCATTGTACTGAACAAAGGAATTAGAAGTCGAATAATGTTGTTATGTGTAGTTTAACTTGGATTGAAGAGGGGAAATGAACTGACAAGGCAGAAATGCCTCTCATTGTCATATTGATAATGATATTGCTTTTCCCCAAAATGTCCAGGATTATGTAATTTTTCAAGAACAGTTTGTTAACTTGAAGTTTCTATTACCTAACATTCAAAAGCTCTGAAAATTTCAGGGGAATGTTCCTATCCATTGCAAACTTACTTTACATAAAACCGAATCCAGACCAGAGAACGTCTCTCTTTATCAATGGTTAAAGCAGTGTTGTAAAATGCAACAAATTATGTCAAATAAAAGTCAGTCATGTATTCTACCTTGCTAAGTTAGTATTTTACAATGATATGTGGCTAAGTCATGCCAATTGATTAGTCAGAGCTTGGCAATGCATAAACTTAGGTACTTCCTTTACAATTTCCATATGGCTGATAATTAAAATGCTGATTTTTTTTTAATGCACAAAGTTGTTCCAGGTATCCGAAAGCTCCCTACATTTTCACAAACTTTGTGGAAATTTCTTTAAATCTCATGGAAAGTTGTCGTTGTGAAAATTCCCGGGAATTTTGAATCGGTAGTAAAAGGACTACTCATTTCAACCATTAATTCTTGTGCAGCAGTGTTTGTTTAGTCAGGAAGTGGTAGGATACAACAATTTCAGAACCTCAGGGAGGGGAGGGTATTTAAATGATTATCGAAGCTGTTACACCATTAAAATGCATTTTGTTGTGTAAAAATTTTAAAGGTTCTCAGACAATCATATTGTATTTTCAGATCGCATAGCCACTGATTGAAAAGGTAACATTATCTAACTATAAAACATGCATTTGAGAAGCAGCTTTAATCCGTTAATCTAGACAAATAACTAGAAGTTCCGTGTCAACAAGAAATGAATGACCCCGGATATGGCGTTCAGTTAGCATTTTTTGAGTCATCGTGCGCAGACTAATTTGCATTTCCAAAATAACCTCTGATCTGCGGACTCCGAATTTCGGACTTGATCCGTATTTAAGTGTCATCGACCTAAACATTCAACTAATCATTGAAATCTGTCATGTATCTCGTAAGTTATTGTGTGGAAACCAATTCGTATTTATAATAAACTTTGACCTGTGACCTTTGACAGGCGGCTCCAAATTTGTACTTGACCTGTAGTTTAGTGGCATCTACCTTCATAAAATTGTAAGTTATCGAGCGGAAACCAATTTGTGGACGGACATGAAGAAGAGGAAGGATTGATGGACGGAAGGCCAGGGGCGACGCTTAATGCCCCCCCCCCCTACAGATTACGTCTGCGGGGGCACTAAAATATATTCTTGCTTTCTCTAAATTTAGGACGTGGATCAAATCCAGCACTGAAATCTCAACATTCTAAAGAGACAATCCCCAAACCATAGGAAAAAAATATCTGTGAGATGTCAGCCTCTTCAGGGGCACCGCATTATATCTTTACACTCATTATACAATGAACACAAAGAAAATGAAATCAAATATCAGGAGAGATAGTGCACAGACTGTCTTCTTGTAAATAGCATCCCATTTTGCCACAATCATCTCAATATGCATACTAAATGTATGGTGAATTGGGTTTATGTACAAGTATATGATATTGCACAAATTTAACACATTAACTACACTTCTGAGTGTTAACTTTGCATCCCCATAACTTTCTTGCCTGAAAGGCAATTCATGTGAATTTTTCACAGAATACTATCCTGATATATGGGCTTTTGTTTTAAAATGTTCAATTCGTATGTCAAAAAGTTTTTGAAACGTACAGATAGATATTTTGGGGTCATTATTTACATTTCTGACAAAATGGTAAAAAAAAAGATATTTTGTTCCCAAAATTTCAATGAAATTATACGTTGGTCCTCTAAAATTTGAAATCATCTGGTAGAATATTTAATCCCATGTAATACGATGCCACACACGTGGTAAAATGAGAGTCTGTTTGAAAATTATCTTCAAAATTCTCAAAAAACGACTGTTCATGGTTGCTATTGAGTTATGCATTGTACGGTTTTAGCTTAATACTAAAATATCAACTTTGGATGGCTATAACTTCTTTGATAAATATGCAATGAATCTAAAAATTTTAGGGATTATTGAACTAACATATGGACAGTTTTTGAGAAAAAGACAATTCATAATTGGGAAAGCTTTTTGAAATATAGCAAAATATGTTTTGGAATATTATTCATAATTTAGGAAAAAATGATAAAAACTCATGTTTCTATCCATAAATTTCAATTAAAGTATTCTTAAATCTTACCAAATATAGCATCATCTTGTAGAAAATTTAGTCCTCTTTCATATGATGTCACACACATGGTAAACTAAGTTTCCATTACAAAGTTATCTTCAAAACCATGAAAAACAAATTTTCAAGGCGGCCATTTTGAAAAAATAGCCGCCATTTTTTTTCAGCAGAATATTTCCGAGGTAGTCCACCTAGAAATTGTGGAGGATATTTCTCTGAATACAATGACACCTAATAACCTTTTACAACAGCCCGTGTCAGGGTTACCTGTTTTGCCCCCTAGGTAAGTTGTCACATGATGCAGCAAACGAAAAAAGATTGCGATGTTTCGGCTAAAAAGACGCGTGCACGGCGCTCGTTCTTCATTGCCTGATGAAGGCTAGCAGTTGCAGCCGAAACGTCGCAATCTCTTTTCGTTTGCTACATTGTGTGACAACGGTTTTGCTCTATACTCTCTCGTCATTGATACCACGATGATCAACATGTTCCGATTTATTATTATTATTATTATTATGATGATGATGATGATGATGATGATGATTATCATCATCATCATCATCATCATCATCATCATCATCATCGTCATCATCATCATCATCATCATCACCCACCACCACCACCACCATCATCCAAAAGCAAGGCTGGAAACAACAGTTTCTGAACAAAAGAACATCCAGAGGGTCTGAATAACGTGAGTGAGGTTTACCGCCCACAACAAGGACCCCTCTAACTAGACAGATGGCTACAGGTGGCAGGTCCAGTTTTGAAATTTTAAACATCTGTTGATGATGAACGTGGAGGAACCCCCAAACCCCCACATTTGTGCATGGCCCCGTGAAATAGGTCTCATAAACATAGAATCTATTACAGTTGATATATCTTGCTGATGCATACTAGTACTTCATATCTGATATAGGCATGGAGGTTTCTCTCTCTACCTGCATGGCCACTGTTCACATCTTGTTACGGGTATCACGGTGGGGGGGGGGAGGTATCAACAGGCACAAGTCCCAGGCTCTTTCCAACCTGAGTTAGGGTGGGGGCTTAAATGTCGAAGTCAGAATTTTAAAACGTCCACTTGGGAAATGATTAACAGAATTTAACACCAACAGTACAAGCATTATGACACCAAACTTAATGTTGTATCTTTAAATAAACCCCCACCCCATGAAATTCATTGTTTGTTTGTTTGAAACCCCCAAACTGCTACCAAATGAAGATTTTGGTCAAAGTGTAACATAAACAACGGAAAGGGAATTAGGGATTGCAGTGAGGATTTCAAGAAGATGTACAGGAAGTATGTGAAAAACTGTAACTGGGTTGTCATACTAGCAAGGGAGCGAAACGAACAGGGGGTGGGAGGGAATATTTCCCCCTCCCATGTTAGGATTTTTTTTTTTAATATGCATTCAGGCACAGCGCAGCACGACAATTGTCGCAGGTTTTATCATTGACGAACACACTTCATTTGCATAAAATCAACAAGTGTGTACGGACCGATATGTTTGCCCCCCCCCCCCATATTTTCATTGGGGTGGCGACTGCTCCCCTTGCCACCTCAGGATCGACGTCCCTGTACCGAGCCTAGGAACCAGTCTTTTCTATGCATATTTTAAAAAAGTTTCTTTTTTACAAGCTACATACCAACTTTCTATACAAAATATCTTTCAAATGACCCAGTGCACCAGCCCTGAAGTGGACGTAATTAAATTCCAATTTTGTTTTTATTTCACCCTTTCTATGCCCCCACCCTACCTGAGTTTTGATGATTGGTCATGTTTCCCGAAAGTTCCGAAACTGATGATAATAATATGAAATACATGTATTACCTTCTCCCTAATAAAGTGGCTACGTTTTGCGAAATATACATATTTTTTAAAATCTGAAATTATTGTTCTTGAAAATTTCGGCTATTCACGGACGCGACGCGACAGGATCTCGTCATCTCTTTGGCCTGCGATTTTTTTTTTTCAACAGGCGCCCTCTCTTGTCGTACTTAACACACGTGCCTCTTTTGCCGTGGACGCCATTTATGGTGGGTTGAAATGAAAATGTGTTCAACAAATCTCTAAAAAAAATCGTAATGAAATCATTCCATTCCTTAATTTTTATGAATAACCAAACCCTCCTATTTCTGTTTATCTTGACAGGTGGCGTGATAACTGTCCAAGATGCAGATTTTTGTGAAAACCCTAACGGGGAAAACGATCACCCTTGAGGTTCGTAGTCCATTCATGTAATGCGGACGTGTGTGTGTGCACAATGCAGGATTTACATTGCACAGTGCATAAAGTGCGCGGTGCAGCTGGAAAGTGGAAACGTGCAATGTGTTCTGACTGTGGCTGTGCATGTGCATGCATGTCTGTGTGTGACGTGTGTGGTGGCTAAATTCAGAATAAGGTGTAAGTTTACCTCGCATTGTAACACAGTCATGTATATGTGACATAAAACCACAAATAATTATGAAAAGTGCAACTGAAAATTGGTCTATAAAAGACTATATTGCCAACAGCCAATAGACCAACAAGATCAAGAAATTATTTTAGGCGTGTCTTTTTTGACAAGTTTAACGTTAGTCTTTACGTCCGGGGGGGGGGGGGGTTGGCACTTAACTTGCAAAGTGATACCTATACCTATATGCCGCACCGAAATAAGAAATCGGGGGCTCTGGAACGGGCTTGAGCAAAAAATGGGAGTCTCTGGAACTGGAGCTTAGGCTTCAGAAAACCTGAAAATGCTATGCTCTGGAACTGCATCGCGGTGAAGTTCCGTACTGAAAAGGCAATGTTCTGGCTCCGCCACGTCGCAAAGCGGCACGGCCGAGCGAAAAATTAGAAGCGAAACGGTAAATTTGGGGGTCTCTGGAACTGGAAAAATCAAAATATTTCTGTGACTTGTGAAATTGAGATGCTCTGGAAGGGAAATTTGGGCTGAAAATGGGGGTCTCAACCGTGGCACATATGTATCACACAATTATACTAAGTGCCCTGTATTGGGAATGCGTTTTATAGTGTAAGGCTGGTGGGATATTCTGCAATTAAGCTGACCGACACTGGCAGAGCAGAGGGTATTGATTGAGCAAGTCAAGAAATTCACATGAATCACTTTGTGAAAAGTTAAATGATCAAAGTCTAGATTAGTTTTGGTGCACTTGTGACTAAAGTACATGTACAGGGAAATGTGTCAAATAACACCTCTCTCATTAATGAGAGAACTTCATGAATTTTCTCTTGCCAGCTTAGTCAGGGCTCGACACTAGCACTTGCCCGCTTGCCCGGGGCAAGTAAAATTTCATGTCGGGCAAGTAAAAACACAAAATCTTAAAATTTACTTGCCCAATTGGGCAAGTAAAATTTTGATCATGAAATAAGCAAAACATGACCAAAAATCTTACCAAAATTAAAAAGGAACAAAATTTGTCTGAAACTCTTGTGTTCAATTAACTTGTTCTATAGGTCATCATTATTTTGTTTGTTGTGTTTCATTTCATACCTCTTAATTTCATAAATCACACCTTTGGCAACACCCAGAACTGAAAATAATAAACGTCCAATGCTATAAAAGGCTTTATTGGTTAAATTTAGGGGGAATAATGTTTGATGTTTTTGATTGTTTATTTTGGGGCAAGCAAATTTTTCATTCGGGCAAGTAAATATCTGAAATGGATAATTTCACTTGCCCGAAGGGCAAGTGGGAAAAAATGTTAGTGTGGAGCCTTGGCTTAGTACAAGGAAACATTGTCTGAATACTCCACAGACTTTATGAAAAAATAATAGAAAATTGCCCTTGCATGAAGAGAAGACTTTGAAACTAAAGTTTGAAGTACACAAGGGGACAAGGGGTAATTTTAGCCTAGGAATTACTTGGTCACACTTTCATGACCAGGTAATGTACCATGGCATTTGGACAATTTTGTAAAATTGCTCACCCATCTGGGACCCAGTTTTATTGTTCCACATTGGAGAGATTTTTTTGTTTCAAGTTTAACGTTACCTCTATTGACTGGGATCATAAAATTTCTTACCCATTGTTTATTTTACAATTGATTAGAAAAGATTTAAAACTTTGACCAGAGAATTGAGGTTACAGTGTTTTGCAGTGATGACCAAGACTCACTTAGGACACCTCATGAGGTCTTCAGTGATATAAAAATGAGTTGTTGTGTCTGAGCAAATTTTAAATGAAGTTTAGTTAAAAAAGACTAGGACAATTTTTAATATCTGTCTAGTTACTCTATGCATGTATGTATGGCCAATGAAACTCCACTCAAATTTGACCAAAAAGAAAGTACAGAAAACTATGAAAACAAAAGCAAGATGTCTCACCATTTCCCCTGCAATAAAAAGGTCTGAAATTTAATTTGATGCTGTGGTGTTTTCTGCTGTGTAAAACTGTATTTCTGACTTTGTTTTATTTCAGGTGGAGCCCAGTGATACAATTGAAAATGTGAAAGCAAAAATCCAGGACAAAGAAGGTAAGTAATGTTACTTCTTTTCTTCACTTTGTCACATAAAGTTATTTTCTATCATATTTTATTACAGAAAGTTTGTGTAGTCAAATCGGTGGAGAAACTTGTGCGTGTTCCTCCCAAGCCGACTAACATGTTCTTTGAATCTAACCTGGAAGGTGATCTTCCTTTTATGTAATATTTATGGCAGCATTACTTTACATATTTGGTTTTAAATCTACATTATACAGTCGACTCTGTGTAAGTCGAAGTCGCATAAGTCAAATAAAACTCTACTCGAAGGTCTGTACTGGGTCCCATTCCTTTATTTTCTACTGTTTTTGACCCCTTATAAGTTAAATTACGTCCAAGTGGAAGCATTTTCTTCAGTCCCAAGAAATTTGACTGAGGCAGAGTTGACTGTAGTTGTAATATTTAACCACTTCAGTTGTAAAATGCATGGGCATTGGGGGTCTAACAAAATGTCATATTGAATTGTGTGATTGAGCAAATGATGCAGATAATATGGAAGTAACAAGAAATGTTCCATCAGATATAAAAAATATAAACTATTGGCCTGGAAGTTTCCTTGAAGCCACATATTGTTTGCCAGTACTGTGTAGTAGTTGCAGGCATTTCAGTTACTTTTTTTTTCTCACACTGTCATTTCTAAACTGTTAGCTTTATCTTCATTTATTTACTCTTTGCAGTGTGCTAAAATGTCACAAATTGATTTAAAAAATTGTTTCCTCTCTCGCTATTAGGCATTCCTCCTGACCAGCAGCGTCTGATCTTTGCTGGCAAGCAGCTGGAAGATGGCCGCACCCTGTCAGACTACAACATTCAGAAGGAGTCCACCCTCCATCTTGTACTGAGGCTCCGTGGTGGCGCCAAGAAGCGCAAGAAGAAGAACTACACCACACCCAAGAAGACCAAACATAAGAAGAAGAAGGTCAAGCTTGCTGTACTCAAATTTTATAAGGTAAATTATCAGTTTTAAGGATTTCTTACAGCTTTAATTAGTATGTAAGGGAGCTGAGGGCAAGCACCAAGAGTATACTGTAAACTTCTTGTCAGTTTTTTAAATGTACACTGCTATGATGATGAACTCTCACTTAGGACACCTAATGAGTTCCTCAGTGATATAAAAATGAGGTTATCTGTCTGAGCATCTTCCATCTACTAAGCACTTCACAAGCGAGCAGGATAAGGGTTGCAGAGAGCTCTGGCCAAATTGTGGATTTTCAAGGGCCCACTAAATAACCAGTTCACAGTATTTGTAGAAATATTATCACAAGTACATATAGGCCCCATATTAAATACATAATCGTTTTAACATTTACCTATATTGATATTTGCTGAAAGATAAATAGCAATGTGTTGCGGACAAATTGTTGTTAAATGTAACTTTCTAAGGAAAGTTTCTAATATTACTTTTAAAGCCACAGGCTTACATTGACCACAGTTTAAAAAATGTGAGCTACATAATCCTCCATGCTCCAAGTATCTTTGATAGGTCTAAAAATGAAGCCCTGAAAAAATTGCGTTTCAAAATCATTATTTAGTGCTTTAAAAAAGTGAAAATCGTAAGTTGACCGTATTCACCTGCCCATTTCCTCCCATAGACTTACTGTGTGTAGATCTAGGCTATTTTGTATTCGGCACGAGTACTAATTGTTTATTCTTTCATATCTTGCCAGTGGCAGCATAAATTTACAAACTTTTGTATTCTAGGGTGTTTATTTGTCCATTCAAACACTACTATGTAGCGCAGATAGCAAAGTTTGACAATTTTTTTAATTTGAAGTTCCACAATGTTAGCCTGTGTCTTTAAATTTTAGAACATGGGTGCAGAAAGTTATTTCCTTTTATGTGTAGATCATTTAGTAAAATACTTAGGACAGTGGACATGAGTTAATAATGAATACTACTATAACAAAGTCTTGTTAAAAAAAAAATTCTGGTCTAAATTTGAAATATTTTTTGTGTTTCATTGTTCTTGCAGACTTGCAATGTAGATACAACATTTTGATAAAACAAAGTAATCATTACAAGGAGTTTGTTGTAACAAGTCTACTGTAGTAACTAATTTTAACAGCCTACTCGTCATTTGTATCTTTCTTGATTTTTCAAGGTCGATGAAAATGGCAAGATCACACGTCTCCGCAGAGAGTGTACCAGTGAGGAATGTGGTGCTGGTGTGTTCATGGCGTCACACTTCGACCGTCAATACTGTGGGAAATGCTGCTTGACCTGGGTATACAAGAAGCCTCAGGACAAGTAGATGGTCATCTGGGAGGAGTCAACTACCTGCTTCATATCTCATACTCAAGAACTGTATATCATGATCAACAACTGTTTATCAGTCTGCACCCTATTGGCCTTAGTACTCTGGGCCATCCATCTACAAGTTCATTGTAAACAAACAACACATACCCAACAAATGATAATATCTTTCATGTTCTGGGACAAAACAGCTATGTAATAGATAGTTAAAACCACAAACTTTTGATGAAATAGTGCCTTTGTAATATCTCTGGTGTCTAGAGTGTATGTTGCATGAATGATGTATTTATTTAGAGTGAGTGGTTCCCAACAGGGCTACAGATGTGTGTTAATTGTTAATGTGTTAATCATTTGCAATATAGTGTGCTGATTGGTGATTAGTTAAAGGCAAGGTCCACCCTGATGGCAAGTTGGTTTTGATAAAAGCAGAACAATGAAAGAAACATATTAATGAAAGTTTGGCGAAAATCCACCAAAGAATAGCGGAGTTATTAAGTTTCAATGTTTTCATTTTGTGACATCACAAACGAGCGGCTCACCATATGTCATGTAATATTCAATAAATTGCCACTTTTTATTGGTTCATGATAAATGAATGTGTTTTTTTTCAAAGAAGCATGTATGAAATAATGTTTCTAATTATATATTGAATGCACAGGTAACATCATTTTCAATTTTCTGAGAAAATGGCACTTTATGGAATTTATATTACATGACAATGACAATGAGGAAGCTGCTCGATGTGACGTCACAAATTTAAAGCTTTGAAAGTTCATAACTCCGCTATTCTTTAGGGGATTTTCGCCAAACTTTCATTAATAAGTTTCATTGTTCTGCTTTTATTAAAACCAACTTGACGTTGGGTGGGTCTTGCCTTTAATTTTTGTTGGTGTAGATGCATGTGGTTTTTTTTGTGGGGGGAGGGGGGAATTGAAAGAGCAAAATAGGGATCATTGAAAGTTGGAAACAAATTTTTATCTCTGGGTGTATTATTTCTGCTAAGATAAATGATAAATGGGAACGAGGCTTGAGAAAGAAATGCCTCTCTAATTGAAAACCCTCACAAGGTCCCTACTCTCTCCCATGCACATGTACTAGTATACAGACGTCTGTGACCCCTTAACCTCAAACGCAATAACCGCATGTGTCAAGTCGTGAGCCTTGTCTCTTTGCAGGTTGGTTCTACCCAGTTTCTAACTGGTTCCTTGGGACAACTGGGTTTGTGGTGCATTCCAACCAGGTTTTCAATTTCCTACATGAATTTCAGTGTTGGAGTCGAGTCCACAGATAAATAAAACCACATAGGGACTAGAGTCAGAACTCAACTATAACAGTGATGAATTTTTCTTTGCCCATATACTACACACCTTATACTCTGTCCAAATCAAGGAAAGCACTTAATATTATACAACAGACTGTTTGTACAGCAAAGCCATTCTTGCAGCCCACTAAGAATGATGCTCACAAAAGAACAAAAAACCGGGGACATTTTTCATTGAGCTATGATATGATGGGTCTAATGCTGAATGGGTTTTGTGCAATGTTGGTAGCAAATGAACATTTGTTTCATGGTGATTGTGTGCTTGTGTATTTCGGGTGGGGGGGGGGGGGGCATTGTCATTACAAGGTGGACACCATGCTTGTACATGGATTTTCAAAATACACCCTTCAGTAATTATCCTTCGATCTCAGAATACCCCAAACAAGTATTTTGTCATGTTTTCCCCACCCTAAGCAAGTATTTTCAGATCAAGCTGTTATAAATGTATACCGTTTCCTTGATGTTTGTGATTTTAATACCCTTCTATCTGTACACGCTTTCATTGCCTGTACGTAAAAAACTACCCTTATTGCAAGTTTTTGTGTACAAACATGGTGTCCATCTTGTATTGACAGTACCCCCCCCCCCCCCCCCCCCGGGGGGCATGTGTGCGTGCATATGTTGTGTGTGTGGTTTTGTTCCGGGTAAGGAGATGTAAGCTTTGATGGAGCCCCACGTTTGAAAGTTGTGTGGTAAAATATTAGAACTGTGCAAACATAATTACAACTTATAAACATGGTCTTACAACAGTTACAAGTAATATGAGGAGTAGATTTTGTTAAAATGTAGATGGGTCGACACTTTCTATTGTAGGTGAAGAGTGGTGCCTTCCCCCTACTCCAATAAATACACACGCACACACACACACACACACACACTCTCACGCACACACACAAGATCATGTATTACAATTGTAAATGTAGTTTTTAAACAATATATTTAATAAAATTGCATTTATAAAATTCTGTACAATATATATGTATACAAACAAGCAGTACATATGAGGTGTCACAAAATGGACAATCACTCA
>JZLH01S0156689.1:0-13421 GCA_001188425.1 Eucidaris tribuloides
ATAATTCAATCAAAGTACAAACACAAAAACAGTTGAACACAGCTGCAATACATTGTGTTATATTACAACTTACAAGAATTCCCGTTTCGTGTCATTTTGACCTTTTTCATGAAGTTTGGGACTTTACCATAGAGGGCGCCCCTAGCTGGTAGAGGGCGCCCTCCATGTTTATAAGCTATTATTTTCCTCTCTAATTACACATTGAATATATTATTTCTTGGAATTGAACCAATATCGACTGAGTAAGTGATGATTAGAAACAGAACGGAAAACCTTCTTTATCATATGTAGATACTGCGTTTTTCCATGGGGAACCGGCATTTGCTTCGACTTTCACTTTCCCCAAAGTATGTACATTTTCGTCAATAACATAAAAAACAACACAACAATAAAAAAAATATTTTGCCTGAAATAGGCATATTTATACTCCACAATTTGAATAATAAAGGATGACAAGAAATCAAATAGTTTCGAGCGGCTTTGAAAAAAACATAAAATGCGTCTTAATATCTCAACTTGTGGCAAAAATGTAGATACTGCGTTTTTCCATGGGGGGGGGGGGGCAGATATGGTGTTCGCTGGCTAAAATTTTCTATATCGAGTCATATAGAAAATACACGATATCTCAAAATCTGCTGGCTTGACCCAGCTAAAACTTTCCCTATTTATGAATGGAACCTTCCCTAATATGGTAATGAAGTCTTGTGTGGCCTCGTGCCAGTCCGCCACTGTGTCAAACAAAATCAGACAGCTTGTTTTTGTAGAGTTGTATTTCAAATCACGTTTATATCTCAAGTCCTAATTCATCAAATTTCATAATTTTCTGACCTCGTGTGTGGACCTCCGTAGAAGTTCGTTGGAAATTCAAAATAAACAGGGCGATAATGGTATGCAAATTGGAGTGCTATGCTGCGCCTGGTTAAGGTATAATCGCCATGCAGGTACTGTCGCCTCGCGCTGATAAAGTATTTGCTTCTGTCAAAATGGGGGCATATTACCTGTCACCTGTCAGTTAATATTATGATAATGAGTTAGAATATTAAGCAACCAATCAAAGTTAAAATCCTTACCGGAAAGGGCGGGGAAATTTTTTCACACCACTGTTAAGGTCGCGATGTCATCTGTACCGCCCACAAGCCCTTCAGTCATTGGTCATACACACTCATGTTCGCGTACATGCGTTTCAACAAAATGGCTGACTTGAACTCAACATTTTCAGCACATTTTAACTAAGTATTATCCAAACATCATCTTAACCAGTTGGAGACGATTTGATTTCGCTATAACATACATTTTCCATAGACCCCAACACAAGTTAACTCGTACTTAGTCTCCAACGGGTTAAAATGCACAAATTACCAAATTTCAATTATCATAAATCAATATTGTGAATGAGTCCAATCGCGGTCGATCAATTGTGCAATGGCTATTCTTTACGTGTTATGCGCATCTAACCATTTTGCCATATGGGTTTGCACAGCATTCGCACCGCACAGTCCCGCACGCAAGTTGCATTGACATAACACACGTCGGCGATTAACCGCATACATCAGATTGTGTCGCCAGTAATGGAGGCAAGAAATAAAACAATGTTTTGGAAATATTTTCGACTTCCAGGAGATATAAATTTAAGTGGATTAGGAAGAAAAAATATTAAGGATTACAACTAGGACTCGTATTTGCAGGCTGAAGTCATAATAGAAGGTAACACAAAACATTCACTCAAAGTGGCGATTTTACCAATACAGACGTTAGACTCTAGTAAAATTATTTGAATACCTTTTTGCGGATCGGTAGTTGAATGCGACGTTAAATCAAATCGAATTTTCGTCGGGTGACGAATAGTCAAAATACTGGCTTAAAATCCAAATACAAACAATAACTTAGTTGATTTACAAAAGAAAGAAAACTAATCTAGATACATGTATCTTCCAGGTAAGGGAAACATTTTTAGCATGTTCGGAACCCAAATATATCATTTTCAAACGGAAAATAACGATCAGGAACAGTGGATTTCCAAATGGCGACACGTAAATACAGCCATCCAAGTCCATTACCGTACCATCCCCGCGGCATCGCGGTGGAAAATAGTTTTTGCTGACGCAAAAAGAAGAGTTAAAATGTTGGTTTTGAAAAACAGAAATGACAAAGTACTGTAAATTTTTACATATTCTTTCCTTTGCTGACGTTACTTGTACCGAAAATTGCTGTCAGGCATTCGAAAACTTGATTCTTCTACGGCTATTTGAAGTTTATTGTACACGGTCGCCATTGCCATGGGCGCTGCCATTTTGGTTTACCCAACAACGCACTGCATTTCCGTTTCCAGTTTTACGTGATGGAACAGCACTGCATTCATTGCAGGTGCATTCGCACGAGGTACATGTAGGTAGCGATCTTGATGCGTGAAACAATGAACAATTTCTCCATTATTTCAATGTTTGTGTGAACAACAAATGTCAGATTTTTAATGTGCTACCGGGCTAAAACAATCAGTGATTGTTTTACCCTGGTAGCACATTAAATATCTATTCGTTTTGGATTTTTTGTTTGTTTTTCATTCCCAACTTTTCATCCGCTAATAGATAGCCATTTAGTTTTTAGTCCCATGTTCTTGTTTTCGCGTATGTTGTATTCCGACTAGTCAAATAATTCGAATACCTTTCCCTTCAACTATTCAAATGTCAAAATTGGTATTCGTCCCAGGCCTACTCAATATTAAATACAAGCATCGCTGTCGCTAGCGCCACCCACCTTCGCACCATGAATGCAGCCGCCACTCTGAGGACGTGTAAGGGGGTCAAACAATAGATGATTTAAGTGATAGGCTAACATTGTGGAGCTTCAATTAAAAAAATTGTCAAATTTTGATATCTGAACTAAATAGTAGTGCTAATATGGACAAATAAACACCCTAGAATAAAAAAGTTTGGAAAGTTACACTGCCAATGGCAAGTTATGCATGAATAAACAAAACTCGGGGCGAGTTTGGCTGAAAATCATTTCATAAATAGTAATGGTATTTTGAAAAAGGGGGAACTTACTTTTTGTGCAGTGTTTAGGCAAAAAAAAAAGGAAGAAAAGAAAAGAAGGACGAATGTAGTACTGGTAACTCAATTTCTGATCAGATTGAGTACAGTCATGCATGCAATGAGGCTTTTTGATTTAAATAAAATTGGGTTGGAGTGTGGAGGCATACCCATCGACTGCACACAGTCGAACTGCTGTAGTTTTAAACTGTGGTCATTGTTAAATTGTATTTTAAACATCTGATAGTCATCAGTTCATTCAGTTACCCACCTACCAATAAAATAAATTGATCATTGCCTTCAAACGTCTTATAGTGTTGAGTAAGATAGTGTAAGAGCCTTGATACTCTCTACATGTAGTTCTCTACTTTTCAATTGATTTTATTTGTGTATTTGCTCTAGACACCTTAGACCTCCAACATGGATCAGGCAGAAACTGCAGTGAAGCTTTTCCTCATTTCAGAAGATCGGCTGAAAATTCTTGCATCATTGGCCAGACAAGTTTGTGGGATTTGTGAAGAGCTCTATGATGTTGATATCAAGCCATCAGGAACTGCTGCACATGTTCATTGGGTGTGTAGTTGCATCGTGTGTAGTAATTCAGGCTATAGAGATGCTTACTTCTTACTTCTTGGGGTTCTAATAACATCAGCTATTGCAGGCTTTGTCTGTCATTATTCATCATTAATTTACTGGTCATAAAACCCTACAGCCATTCATTCATAGGAATGGATTAATGAATGATGAATGATTGCAGCTTTGGTCCACAATACGATCCACATTAATTATCAAAAAAAAAAAAATGAACTTGCACATTACTATACTACATGGAACAGTGATTCAGAATTAATGGACATGAGGTGGAGTTTTGATAGGTATGAGATACAAATTACATGGGGGCATGGCTGTAAATTGTTGAGTGGGGAATAGGGGATGGAAGGTTGGAACCTACCATCAATTCAAATGTACAACAGTGAAAATGATGTAATTCCATCTCCAATTTAAGCTGGATTTACAGGTGGAATCTTGCATTTGCATTCCCCAAATTTAAAGTTTCTTGACTCTATCAATGGAAGGAAGAATTGATTGTGATCCCCTTTTAAGAATGAGTTAGTGGGTGGCAGTAGTATATGGGCACAATTTGAATGAGTTTTACTCATTGGAATTTGAAGGAGGAGCATATGGCAATGCTTCCTTCACTGACCAGGGACCTGTTTCATAAAGCTGTTCATAAGTTACGCATGACTTTACGAACAACTGGTGAACAGTTCTTATGCTAAATGATTAAGAATGTGATTGGTGTAGCGCCCAAGAACATATTCCAGTCACTTTACGAACAGCTTTATGAAACAGGCCCCAGATCTCAGTCAAACAATAATATGGGTTTAAGTATTATTCCTTAAATATTAGTTACTGCATCTTTGACTCGAAGGTTTCATACATTACTATTGTGGTGTATCATTGACTTTGGCCAAATTTAAGGTTACTTGCAAAAAGCTGCAAATGGGAGTTCCAAAAGTCACTTTCCAATAGTGTTATGTACTTGTACATGTACATACATGTACATACATACTGAAAGTTTTGCCTAGATAGTCCACATGGTCTTTGAAGCTCTAAAAATCATGAATTATTTGGAGAGTAATTATGAACAGTTACTTCATTGCAGTCAGGGGCATCGATCCTGGGGTGGCAACAGGGACAGTCTCCACCCCAATAAAAAAATGGGGGGTGGGCAAACATATCGATTTGTCCCTCCCCCCCCCCCATAATTTTGACAAGTTGAAAAATTCAATGCAAGGATATGTGTTAACCTTATCTGGCCGGGGGGGGGGGGGGGGGGGCTAAATTAGCGCCCCCCCCCTTCAACAAAGTTCACGACCATTCCGCCATGCACAATTTTTGACTGCGCCACTCGCTGACTTTTTAAGTTCAAGTCTTGCGCATCTTTTGACACCATGTTTGCGAAAATTAGACATACTGTTACAACGCTGCACGACTTTTCGTACATGCATGCCAGCCCAAAATCTGTTCAAAAACGTGATTTGTGTACAATTTCAATGCAAATTGTGTTTTCAACCAAAATTCATCAACGTTCTTTTACTGTTTGAAATGAATTGATTTTATTTTGTTTAGGCCAAAATAAATAATATATTGGTTTCCGGTTACAGGACCCCTCAAACAATGAGTCGGAAGGTAGGGGAAAAAATTATTTCAAGTAAAAAATTTATGTCACAAAATAAATTTATTACTTAAAAAAAAAAAAAAAAATTTGATTTTGAAAAAAATCCCCATATTTTGGTTGATTTTTCTCTTAAGGATTTTTTGGGAAAAGCTTGTAAAGTTCAAACACACATGTATGGACATGTATTTTATTTTTCTCTAAAGGCCAAAGAATTTACTGAGTCGCAGCTGTTTCGTTGGGTCGGTAGGGTTACCGGAAACAGAAAAAATCTTCCTTTTAATCCTTATGATCGCCAAAGTGTCCCTGGCAATCTTCATTGAAAAAAACAATAGGGCCTGCAAAGCAAACGGTTGAAAAAACAAATACATTTAGCAATTCACAAAACAATAAAATACATTAGAAATTAATTCTGATTCGGCAATTTTTTTTATAGATAATTGTTAAAAATTTCAAAAAGAATATATTACCAAAAATTAGCATTCTATGAGCTGTTTAAAGTGAGTTATAGGCGAAAATATGATTTTATGCATAAATTTCCATAATTATTCAAAAAATAGAAAATAATTATTTTTCAAAAATCTAACAATACAGTCTTGGAGATTACATCTGGTTCTATGCACATGCAAATTTTCATGGCGATTCCATGATCCACGGCCGAAATAATCTGAAGGGGGAGCCAAATTAGCCCCCTCGTCCCCCCCCCCCCTCCGAGCTATGCAGTTTCAAAAAAGCCCAGGCTAATTAGGGTTAAAAAGCATTGGAAATCACTATAATACCATTAAACTTAGCCTGAAAATACTATTAAAAATACAAAATATCAATTTTTAGGTGCACTTCGCATGCAAAATTCTGCATTGTAATTCGGCGTGCGGAGCATGCTGAAAATTTTTGACATTTGTTTTCACTTTTGCCCCCCCCCCCCCATCCCAATCCAAAACGTGGATTGACGCCCGTGTTGGTAGTGGCTGACTGACTTTCAATCCATGCTGTACAATACATGTACATGTAGTTTATTTTTGTGTGAAAAAATAAATACAAATCAAATGTTTTGCAAACTATAGCTTTACATACATCTTTGCAGGTTGATAAACTAAGTTGTGTATTGTCATTGAAATTTAATCTTGATGTGTTTTTCATGTATTTGCATCTTGCAGTCTTGTCCCAGTGGTCATACCAATGTGTTCTGCACGCAAAAAACGTCAAATAAGATGCACACAGGAGACGTGAAGGCAACTGTAGGCATTATAACCTCTGCCCAAAATAATGACGAGAAGATAGTTTGGTTTCCTTCTTCTCATCTGGGATATGAAGGAGGAAGAACATTGTGTACCGTCCAAGATGAATACACTCTCCCAATACTTGAAGAGACTGTGAAGAGCATACCAAAGACAAGTGATGAAATGCCTGACATTGGAGGAAACTTGACCCTTGGTGAGAATATGATGCATTTATTTGTTATTCCTACCAACTTAGTTCCAGAGATGGGGTTGAGGCTGGCCTGGAGGCCAAATTTCGCTGGCTTTGGCCTTGGCCTCGTACTGAGTTATGTGTACAAAGACTATATGGCAAATATTTTTCCAGTGGCCTCGTGACGTGGAATGGTCAGCCTCGAATCTATTCCTGATTATTGTAATAATGACATAAATTTACAGAATAATATGGGCTAAAAATAAATGGAATTCAGGGTATGTTTACTGTGCATAGCATGCATTTCATAAGAGTTTTATCCGCATAATTTTCTAATAATTTGTTTCAAAGTAATTATAATTACTTTGAAACAAATTATAAGAACATTATATAGAAATCACAGATTACATTTCTTGCAGGGCTGGAAAAAATGTAGATTTTCCTGGGGACAAGTGGAAGTAAATAAATAAAATTTAAAATTAAAAAAAAATCTGACGGAGTCAGATTTCCCGCCTCAGGAAACCACCCTGCCCACATAGAGGCTTCTGGCCAACTCTGTGTTCATCACGATGTGAACAGTTTGCAAAAGTACTTGTTGGATAATACATGCAGTAGTGGTCATAAGGGCCTCCGTGAACATGTCAGAAAACACTAAAATGTGTCTTTCTCCATGTTACATACCTTCACTCGAAGCAGCTAGACTATAATGCAGCACACATTTCCTTCAAATAATTAGCTTCGGTGAACACTCACAATAAAGTACACACAAGTGTCAGTTGCCTCGAGTACTGGCAATGAGTAAGCATTTTGTGTTGATTGGGATCAATAATTCATGAGGTTGCACTTGAATACAGTAAGCTTAATACCATCAGATGCCTAACCATCTCTTGCGGTGCTGTTTATTAACATCCAGTTCATGCTGTGCATTACGACGCATTTTTAGTATTATCCTTTTGTGACAAATTGATCGTATTTGCTGATTTTCAGCAAATTGTATACTGTTTTGGACGAATAGCAACAAGAGAGTTAACAATTTTCATGAAACTTGGTTTGATCTCCACATGACCTGTTTATTTACTTCCCAGAAATCCCCCACAGTCCATTGCATTGACCTGAAAAGCACACCTGATCAGCTAACAACTCTCACATTTTCGTACTGAGTAGAAACATGCTGTGTCACCATTCCCCAGTGCTTGTCTATCTCCATTTTCTCAAAGCAGTGGAAAGTATAGACCCTATTATATAAAACACTCTTTGGTACAAATAATGAGCAGACTTTGTCTCCTACTCTTATTTCAGTTATTTTATTTGTTTGAGTGAACATTTCTTTTAAAATTTAACTTGAGATCACTTTTTCCAAGTGGAATCATTTGCCGTAGAGGACAAAGAATGCACTTTTTTTATCTTCTTATGTTGTGTTATCTAAGGTAATTTGATGTCATCCATTGAAGCATTCAGTTCAGCATATTACAGTCACTGTCAGAAGCAATGAAAAGAGCAAAGTCAGATTGCTAATTAATCAATATGAAAATTCATTTCAAACTTCCTAACACAGACAGATACACACATTTCCCTTATTTTAAGAGCCATTTCAACATGTCCCGAGTCCTGTGAATAAACTCATTGCTTATGCCGGGTGCCTTTAGCTACAGTTTTGGCCAGTGTACAGGAGGAAGTTGCTGTCATGTAGATCTGAAGTAAACTACAATGTACAGTACGGGCCCCTTGAGTCTGCTCTATGGGTCAATGTACTGTACAGAATAAAGGCACTGACATTATCAGTATTTTTCTAAAGTCTTACACTAATGCACTTGAAAAAAGGATTGCCCATGTATAACTCCAGCTGGTGACAGTCTCGAGAACTGACAGTACCAAAACAGAAAAAGCATATTCATGTAAGAGCCAAATGTTGAGCAAAGGGTGTCATTAAAGTGTATAGTAACTTATCATGGAATTGCCCATCTGGATATGGAATATTGTTTACTTTTAGAGTAATCTTTGTGCCAATGTACAAGAGAGAGTCGCTGTAATTGGTATTTTGATGAACTCCAGGGTAAACTTATTCAATCGCAAAAAGAATTATCCATGCATGTTGTTAGTTGATGGAATTTTTGGGCGGGTTCCCGGGTACCAGAAATTGCCAAAAATCATGTCGCACACAAATGATAATCTTGCAGGTCTCAGCTCACAGTTGAGGGATACACTTGTGAGTACATGTGACTCTAAACAAGTGTTACATACTGGAAAATAATGGTTCAGTATTCTTAACTTCATGATATTTCCATGAAATATTCTTCTCTGCAAATATCTGCCAAGTTACAAGCCGATTTTAATACGTTTCCAAACAAAAATGGCAAAGCCAGCGCATGACGAATTCAACTGCGGTGCCATAATACATGTACATTGGTAAAAATATGGTGGGGGATTTCCCTTTATGGCTACAAGCCTTTCGCTGTTCGCTGCATGCACTGCATGTTCAATGTATCATTCAGGCAAAGATGCATACAACACTGTTTTGCAAACCTGAAAATACCAAGTTGCTACTATTCTACATACAATATTTCCGTGAAATATACTTCTCCGCACATATAATTTATTCAGTCAAAACTCAACTATGTTCTGACTAAAAATTACAAAGACAGATCAAAAGTATGATTGATGAGTTTAATTGCAACAGTGTTGCACCATCATTTGTTACCAGTACACTTTCCCCTGAGTTCTGTGGGGGCCGACTGTGCCAGACCAGGACTGGTATAATAACTACGGCTGAAAAGCCATGGTATTCTATCACAATTTGCCCCTGGAGCTGCAGTCCCGCTGGCCGACTGTGCCCGAACTCTTGACATGTCAGCATCGTGGGTGGTCCCTTTCACATCTGCAATGGACTGTCACTATCTGAACCGAATGGACTGTCACTCTCTGAACCGACTTGAAGTGTGTACAATGTTTACATTTTTATGACAACGAATGAACGCAACACTGTTGTTGCAGTCGATGGTATTGTTTATCTGATCATCTGGCTTTGTAATTTTTAGTCAGAAAACCTGTTCCAGTTGAGTTTGGACTGGATAGATATGTGGGGAGAAGTATATTTCATGAAAATATCATGAGGAGAAGAGTAGCAACATAGCATTTTCAGGTAAGCAAAACACATATTGGGCCATGTGTATGGCCGTGTTTCAAAGCACTGACACTACATGTAGCACTTGTTGAGGTTCAGCGGGACTTGGCCAGTAGGGAAAATCCCATGATCTCGTGATGTCAATGTCGCGATTTTTTTTTCCGACATGTCGACAGAAAAACATTACATTTACCAGAGCCCTAGATTTGTGTTGTTTGTGATGCTTCATTGTTATGCATACATCATATGATTCAGTACCCGGTACCCGGGTTTTAGTCCCAGACATCGCACAAGTCGAATTATCACCTATGTCAAATATTTTTGACAGTCCCAATTTGTTCGGTACATTTTTCAATGGGAAGTTTTAATTGTAAGTCATTTTTTTTAATTGAATATCCCCGTTTCAAACATATTTTTGAGTCCCAAAGGGTACAAACAGGTGCTAAATCATTCACCTAGTTCGAAGTGGCCACAACTGTCATTCTTGAAGGTCTTAATGGGTTGACCTTTTGATCTCTGCCTGTCAGCATGACCGTAAAGATATCATAAATTTCCCATTTCCTTTCTGCCTTTCCCATTTTGACAGCATCCATTTCCCTATATAATGTTTCTTCATCTCAAACATAGCGTTGTATACAAAGCTGTCTGTAACTGTAATTAGTCAAAGTTTACGGTAATTCAAATCATCGCAACAAATTTGGTCTATTGACTCCCCGTACTGCCTCCCCCCTGGTTTTGAAACTACATTTATGTTCAGAAAACATGGTCATCTGCATTTATTTAACGTTGCGCATACACTGTATTCAAGCTGCAGGTCATGTGCAGTGCTGCAGCTGTGGTGTCCAGGGTCCAGCGCGCGTCAACTTGCGCAGTCACGTATTTTGCGCATACGTGCGTGGGATATAGAAATCGGGCGGTATGGGAATATACATGTATGGCCCGGATTTAAAGCACAAGTGAATATGGCAGAATACGGAAGAAAGGTAATATCTTGTGATATGGCCCGGGACCAAAACACATAGGGCACTGTATGCAAAATATGGCTTTTCATTTCACCACCAAAATGCCTGATATGTAATAATCATATATATTCATATATTTTCAGGATGCAATTTGAAAACAGATCGAGAGATCAAGGAGTCTAAGGGGAAGAATGTGCCAAATCAAAGTTCTGACAAAGGAGCAGAATCACAAGAACATCAGGAGAATGATGAAGTAATTATTCCACAGAAAAAAGAAGTTCATGCAAAAACTTCCACTGAAAAGAAGTTTTATAGATGTCAAGAATGCGGTACAACATTCAATCGGCAGAAAAATCTCTCTGACCACATGAACAAACACACTGGTGGAAGGCCTTATAGATGTAACGAATGTGGTAAAAACTTCACAATGTACGCTAATCTTTGTAGACACGTAAAAACACACACTGGAGAAAAGCCATATAAGTGTCAAGAGTGTGGTAAAAACTTCACTCGTCAGAGTGATGTTTATAAGCACATGAAAATACATACAGGAGAAAAGCCATATCCGTGTCAGAAGTGTGAAAAAAGATTTACTCAGCGTTCTAGTTGGATACTACATATGAGATTACACACTGGAGAAAAGCCGTATTTGTGTCAGCATTGTGGGAAAACTTTTGTTAGCTCAAGTGGTCTTATAGTACACAATAGGACACACACCGGAGAAAAGCCATATCAGTGTCAGCTTTGTGGGAAAAAGTGTACAGAGAAAAGTCATCTAAGGATACATATGAGAACACACACCGGAGAAAAGCCATACAAATGTCATGAGTGTGACAGGGCATTCAGTTGTCAGAGCAGTGTTAGAATGCATATGAGAACACACACTGGAGAAAAGCCATATCATTGTCAGCAATGTGGCAGAGCATTTACCCAGCTCAAGAGTGTAGAAAACCACATGAGAACACACACTGGAGAAAAGCCATACAAGTGTCAGAAGTGTGGTAAAGCATTCGCTCGACAACATCATCTTTGTAGTCACATGAAAACGCATACTGGAGAGAAGCCATATCAGTGTCACCAGTGTGGTAAAACATTCTCTTACCGTTACAGTCTTACATCGCATATGAGATTACACACTGGGGAAAATGCTATAGAAGGGCCAACAGTGTGATGGCATCGTCTTCTATAAGAACATATTTAATCAAAAACACACAAGTTATAGATACAGAGTTGCCAAAAAAGTGAAGCACCGACAACTTGTCCACATACAATTATACATTAATGTGATAAAGCAAGAACATCACTTGGATATTTTTTTTTCTTAAGTTGATCAAGTGGACGTGACTTTGACTTGAATATCTCTCTCTGTGCCCTTTTTTATGGCTTCACCACAAGTAACTTCTTTACCTATTGTGTAAAATATCAAGTGAATAAAACAAAGTTTTGTTCTTAATTTGAAATGGGAAAGAAAGAATAGTGAATAGAATATCAGACCTATTGCTACAAGATAAAATATCCATTAGTCTCACCTGTTGTGTTGATGAATATTCAAAATTGATGAAGTACAAATGTAGATGGGTTGGACTGTATCTGACAATTCAGGTTTTGATGGTTTCTGAAATATATATTCCTCTCCTATCACTCCTAATTAGAGCATAGAAATACTGTTAAAGCATGTTCTTGCTTTTTTTTAAAACCGTATTTAACATTCCGTGGCATAAACAGTCTGAATTTAACAGTATTGATTTACACATGTTACAATATGTACATGTATTGATAGATAGATAGATAGATTTATCATGGATAGATAGATTGAGAGATAGTTGAAATGGTTTATTGCAATGCAACTTAACCCCTTGGGGACGACGGGCTTGTACAGAAGCCCATTGCATTGCACTCTCAGAGACGACGGGCTTCTACAGAAGCCCAGAAAATATGATACAAATTTCTGTCAAACACGGGATAAACAGTGAAGTTTGACTGCTTAATGCATCTGTCTCAACAATTACACATTCTTGACCAGTATAAAGTAAGAAAATAAATATTCTGTGAAGAACTTAATTAAAAAACATGGGTTTGTATTCCCTTCAAAGTCAACCACGTGCAAATCGAGTCGTCTCTCAATAAACAACAGTGCCGTATAGCATCGAGCCCAAGGGGTTAAAGAAAAATAGCCTGTTAAATTTGGCTGAATTTAATACTTGGTGAAAGTGAATGTGTATTGAATTTCAGCCCAATGTAATAAGTCCTCCATGTTTGTTGTCATTAAAATTTACGGTAATCTTAGTTCCATCTGTTATAAATTGCACAGTGTGTTACCACTACCATTGCTTTGGCTTAAAACATTACATTTGAATACAGTACTTAGCTTTGAGGTTAGTTTTCTCCTATCCTTCAAAAAGTTTTAGAAATGGTCCAAATTTCCTGAGCATTGATCAAATCGGTTGACTTATTCCGTACTGAATTATATTCCATTTGAAAGCGTTCAATTTGATAGCATGTAAATTTTGTAATAACAGTATTTTTATGCTACTGCACCAAAGGTGCTGCAGGTATCATGTTTTCAGGTTGTTCATCCGTCCTTCCATCTGTCCTTCCATTACTGGTTTTCTGAGGCACCAATAAACTTATTAAATTTCAGAATTGAAAGGTCACAGGACCTAAAACATGTCTTACTCGGGCTTGTTCTGCGATCCTAACCCTATCAGCCCAGGCTTTTT
>JZLH01S0156709.1:14400-24949 GCA_001188425.1 Eucidaris tribuloides
CGGGGGGGCGCAGATGGGGGCACTTGCCCCCCCCCAAATGAAAATGTTGGGCGACAAAAACGCAGTTTTGCCCCCCCCAATGTGCCCCCCCCTGAAAGCGTGAAAAATAAATAGTTAATATTTAAAAGAAAAAAAAATGAGCAATGAAAGGGCAATTTTTTGTCAAAATGGCCCAATTTCATAACTGGAAAAATGCGAAATTTTCGCCCCTGACGCGGGCACTTACACTTATAAGTAATTTGAGTGTAATAGAATGCATAGCCTCGCGTCCTTCCACGAGTGTGCCGTGAAACATACCTTTATTAAACCTTTGCATTTGTTTCCTTTCTTCTAAGCTTTCTAGCAATATAGAATATTTATCATGCTCGAACAACGCGCGTCACGTTGTAAGCTTTTAATGAATAAATTATCAGGACTAAAACCGAATCGCAAAGTAAAAGTTAGTCTCAGGCAATGCAATGATATCTATATTGCTCCAAAGAATACTAAATATTTGGCTAATAACGCCCACATCATTTGTGACATACATTGTATGTACGTTCATAGAGAAATGAAAATTTACGATGACTGTGAGCTCTTTGCTCGAGCGTCGTTCACTGCGCATATAAATATGTATAAATAAAATGTTTGTCTAAAGGACTATTGCCATGACAAAATGTGACTTCTGTTATTTTGACCTCGAAATCACGAGCGCGTAATACAGAATTTAATGGATCAGACTTGCAACATCTGTGTACATTCTGAAGCGCGTCGCTCGACCTCTGCTCGTACTTAGGAAAAATAATAGTTTCATAACCTCGCCTAGGTATTTTTTTATTATGTTAATTCCTAGCAAATTTCGTGTTGGAATGCTCTATTAAACACGACTTTTATACTGTTATTTTTTCAAAAAGTCGCCTATTTATAAAATTATACTGGTAAAATATGTTTTTATCATGCCTAGAATCACATATTTTCTATATCTATTTCAAAAAATTTCCTGCGTGATGGGAGGCGTATCCCCCTCCACACCTTCCCGCGTCGGTTGATATGCCTACCAATCGCCAAGTGCAAATATATATTACCACTGCTAGAAAACGTCTTTGCTATGATTTTTCATAAATTGTGCGAGGGATACCACCCTCCAACTCAGCATCGTCGCTTCGCCCCTCGCAATAGTATGACTACTTAATTACAGTTGTCACATACTTCCTGTACATCTTGTGAAAACCTTGACACACAATCCTCGATAATCTCTATAAAATATATGTATTTACATGCCTAGAATCACGTCGTTTCTATGCCGTATTTGCCAAAAGTTCCTACCGTGGTCGAGGCGGTATCCCCCTCCACACCCTCCCACGCTCGCTCGGTAGCTCCCTCGCATGCCAGCATGTTTCCGTCAAGCCCCAGTAGCCCCCCTAAAATTTTGCTCTAGAACCGCGCCTGCCCACACCCTCCTCCCGAAACTCAGGTTGCTTCGCTCCCTCGCGAGGGATACTCACACCCTGTCATTAAGAATGCCCCATCGGAGAATTTTGCCCCGTCCAAACAGACTAAAAGTGTTCCGGCGCGCCTGGTAGTAGTAGTGGTAGTAGTAGAAGTAGCAGTAGTAGCAGTTGTAGTAATAGTAGTAGTAGTAGTAGTAGTAGTAGTAGTAGTAGTAGTAGTAGTAGTAGTAGTAGTAGTGTAGAAGTAGGAGTAATAGTATAATAGTGGTAGTAATCACTGCTTTCCTGGTAAATTGATACAATTTTACACGGGAAACAAATGACCCGGGAAAATTATGAAACGGAATTTTCACAATGTACACTTTTCCTACCATATTTGATGATTAAGCTAGTCAGTGTCTTGCATGTAGTTGTATACACAATTTGGGCGGAGAAAAAAATGGTAAAAAAAATACGAAGACAGTCTTGATGTTATCGTTTCACTTTGAATTTAGGTCAAGCGATTAGTGAAAATAGGACGACTTTCGCGTGTTCGTGTTTTCAGGTTTTTTTCGCAGTAACTCCATGAATCCGTTCAATAAATGCAGGCCATATTTTGTGGCACGGAAGGTAATTTTTATTTATATGTCCTTGAATAAATGGACAAAAAGGATTTCGGATTATAACTGTTAAAAGCATGCCGATTGTCGAATAGAGAAAAATGGGAGAAAGAAATTTGCCCTTTCGTTTTTTCAACAGCATCAGTAACCGTCAACGCAAGAGTTATTGGAGTGGTCTTTAATGACATAATCCTCCATATTTACAATTTATTTAAGTTTATGGGAGACAAATATGATGTTATTTACTGGCAATTTTATCGGTTGTCATTAAATAGTGCCTCAGCGAACAGTAAAGTGTGGGTCTTAATTTTTGTAACAGCCCACGTTATATCTTTTCTTTAACCCCACCTCATTTGTTTCTTTATTCTCTTTCTTCTTCTTTTTTAAAATATTGCTTACCGCGCATTTTGCAAAGGGAACGGGAGAGGGGTAGTTTAGTAGACGTATTAACAGGTACTTACATCAGTTACGTGCATTCATCACCTTTTCAATACATTGTAACTACCACTTTGCTGTCACTAAATCAAGCGGCCGTTTTAATTTGTGTTACATTGAATTGCCATACAAGCGAACACTAATTGTAAAAGAAGATCACACTACATGCGTGTATAAGTACGTAGTTATATTATGCACATGATACAGTGCAGTAAGTTATGGAATAGTCTACAGAACGAAAACCAATTTCACTAAACATACCAGTAAGCGACATCTCAGTAATCGAAGTATAAAAATGCTGTTGGTCGTTGTCGGCCCCCGGCCTGCTCCCCCGGTTGTCGGTTGCTGTTTGGCTTGCAGTTTGGCTCGTAATTTTTTTTTGGCCGGCAAAATTTTCCCCGACAGATTTCACCCCTCGTAAGATTTTACCCTAGCACCGCCCCCGTCTGTCACATCTAGTATCGTGTCCTGGCGAAGCAGGGGCGTGTCGCAAAATGCCCCGAGGACGGGGTACAGAGTGAGATAATATACTGTACAAATAATGCACATCACTGAGGGCATTAGTTAAAATTATCTGCACGAGGTAAACTGTGGAACAGTCTGAACACGAGGCGATAGCCGAGTGTGTTTTGGAATGTTTCGCAGTTACCGAGTGTAGATTATTTTAACTAATGCCCGAAAGAATGATGTGCATTATTTGTTTTATAAAATGGTCTCGTACGTCCTTGTCATTTGATAACAATGGAAAACATGATGAAACGGTACGGTTAGACTCTACGTTAGACCAGAGTCTCAGAGACAAGCCTTGACCTACCCGTGGTTTAGACGTAACGTTACTCGTTAGGTCTAGTGAATACTGGCATTCATGATATTCTTAATGACGTGCAACTTTAACGTTAACCATTGGCATTTGCCAGCATGAACCTTGTCGAAGGCAATCTGTGCTGGGAAGTCGATTTGTGCTTCTAATTTTCAGCCTTAATAAGTGGTGAATGCATCAGTTACGCTCAACAATTCCTGTATTTCTTCATTTTACAGCATTCGAAAAGTTAGCATTTTCGGCTTTCGCCAATATTTCGGGTGATGTTGTTTTACACTCATCGGAATTACGCCTATGATCATGCGCGCGCACGTACACGTACAGTCGACGTACACGTACACGCGCATGATCCTGCGCTGCCGCCACTGAACTATAACCACATTAGTTCAGTGGCTGCCGCTGGTTCGTAATTCGCGCAGTTGACCGCCGACGGCACCGAGTGCGCGCGGACGATACATAATGGAAAGCCACAGCGGTCAATATTATTACCGGTCATTATCACCGGTCATTATCACTGGTCATTAGCAAATTTTGCCATTAGGTAAAATAAAAGACTGGTCACATGATAGGTCTCAACCAATCATTTGATTAGGACGTACGTGACCATTTTAAAAAACAATATTCTAGCAGATTGTTGATGAGATGTTGGGCAACACAGTGATGCCAGTGGTGGTTGATTGGCTCTGTCATAGGCTTAGCCATCACTCTCATTTGTTTTTGTCACACCTCGTAATCAACATTCTTTTGACTGGTATATTTGTAGAATTGCTTTTTCTTCCACAACCAGTCTGAAGTTGATGTTAGTTTCAGTTTTTTTTTTTGGAATACATGTATTCATCTCTGCGCCATCGTGATATCTTATCATCGTGTTTACTTTATGCACCGACATGCAAAAGAACTGTATGTGGCAGAGAAAGTGAGTGTTGTGACACACACACACACACACACACACACACACACACACACACAACACACACACACACACACACACACACACACACACACACACACACACACACAACACACACACACACACACACACACACACACAAAGAGACATACACAATGCATCTAAACACACACATCACTAATCTCTTTCTCATGCACACACAAACATCAACACACAAACATATACACACAGACAGACCATAACACACAACTGAACATACATATGTGTTCTGATGGAGTCATATAACGATCAACGACACCACAACTACTGTAGAATCACATAAGTCGGTGACAGTTTATGACACACACCATAACCTCTTTCAACGTACAGCATTGTGTCAGAATATGATGTAAACTTTCTTTCACTTTAATTCCTCACAAGTAATCTATCACCCACCACTATTGATCAAAACGCCTCACGGAACATAACGGAAATTTACCTTGAAGTAGTTATTTTCCGAAACAAAGTACAGTAAACATTTCGATGAAAAACATTTATAAAATTTTAGGACAAGTGAATAATTAAGTAATGAGTAGTACAAAGTAGAGACGATAAAAATATGCGTCGTCATTGGAAAAAAATAATTATATCTACCGATGATTTGATCATCTGTTTTGCTAAAACAAAACTTTGGCAAACTTTGGTGTGTTTACAGGTCAGCTGTATCACAGCATAAGAGAGATAAATTAAGATATGTACAACATATAGTTTCTCTGCAGCTTATAAGTTTTGGTACTAGGAAAATAATGTATCATAGCTACCTATGGTCAATCGTTGATTTCATGATATTTGCAGAACTGCAACATTTCTGACAGAAAAATGCTGAAAAAATATTTGTTCAAAAATAGAAAAGAAACAACATTTTTATAGGAGTGTGTTGTAAAATTATCATGAAAAATAATGAAAATCATATCGCAACAAGAGCTGGGAATTGTCAAAAATCAGATTTTTCCTCCAAATGGTTGGGAGGTATGCATTTGCTCCGGTGACAATTGCAGACACTAACACCCTACCTTCTACTTTACAGGTAACGCTATCCCTACTCTAACCCTACACTACTCCTTACCATAACGTAACCCTCACACTATTCTGTACTGGGAACCCAATAGCAACCCTTTCCCTAACTCTTTGCCTTCTGAGATATTGTCACCAGAGTGACTATCGCAGGAGCAAACGTTCGGTCACCTTACCTATTATATGCATGGGTCTCATTTATACATGTACATGCAAAACGCACTGAATACTATAATATGAACTACTGAATAGTGAATAATGATACATAGAATGTTAAGTTATTCCCTTTTAACTATGCAAACAAGGCACATTTTATCATAACATTACAGAAATATATTGGCAGCAAAGTAAAAACTTAACATACAAATCTATGTGTTGCAGTCACCAAATGGAAGCAGCAACTGTAACTACCATAGACCAGCTGGCGGCCATTTTCATTCCCAAGTAACATATTCATATAAATATTTTCAGCATTGAGATCAGGCAAGCCATTAAATATACTAATAGTTCTAGGGCCATTTTTTCGGAGGCAAGGCAATTTCCCAAATTTGCCAATTTTTTCAACGGCGGCGCTTCATCGGAACGCCAGATATTCTGGCGTCTCAGCTTACCAACCGGCCGCATACGGGACAAACCGCAATGACAAAACGGCTGATATGGCCATCGCTTTCACTAAGGAAGACGATGCGAGCTAGTCTCACTTGCATCGCGCTTGTCCGATATGGTTAGCTGAGACGCCAGAATATCTGGCGTTCCGATGAGCGCCGCCGTTGAAAAATTGCAATTGGGAAATTGCATTGCCTCCGAAAAATGGCCCTAGAATCAAAACGCCTTACCCAAAATCGATGATCTTGGTATCATTTTATTGGAAAAAGAATGTTCTAGGCAACGAAAAAAAATTAATGACATTTTGCCGATAATGTTGAAGAAATTAGCGATCATACTCGTAGC
Source organism: Eucidaris tribuloides (assembly GCA_001188425.1). Lineage (NCBI taxonomy): Eukaryota > Metazoa > Echinodermata > Echinoidea > Cidaroida > Cidaridae > Eucidaris > Eucidaris tribuloides. The sequence goes on from JZLH01S0156709.1 coordinate 20,599, forward strand.
ATTCTTTCTGGGCCACCCTGTATAGTGTCTTTATATACACTGATTTCTTTATACCGATAATAGAATCCTTAATGAGTACTATAGGTAAGAAGGTACAAGTAAGTATATACACTCATGCTCACAATTATGGAATACTTAAAAGACATTTTAGAAGTTGCCGGAAGTTGAACGGTACATCTGGGATTAATATTTGCTCACCCCAGGTGAAACAATTATAATCGGAGTATTTCAGGACTGCTGAGCATTTTGTAGCGTCCGGCTCGACGCTAAAACCCGCGTTTAAAAATGGTGGTATTCAGAATGTTGCTGAGTCACGTGGTGGTTACGCGCATTATTAGACTTGTAACAGACAATTCTGATGTTAATTTAATGGTAAGTGACATTAGATTAAAAATTATCATTTTTTGTGTTGTTTTTTCAATTAATCTAATTTAATACTATTTTTCATGATTTTTGGTGGATTTAAAAAAGCATATATATATAATTGTTATTGCGCACAAACGTATTAGTCATCTCATGAAATCCAAAAATTGCTTCACATACTGCGTTTCTGTGAAATTAACACTTGTCTTGAAAATTTTGGACGATATAAGAGAAAGAACATAAGTTTCAAAAAATATTCCATAATTATGAGCAGGAGTGTACAAAATGACACTACAGCAATTTATCCATATGCTTATCTCCCTGACTCATGTTTGCATATCTTTGATCTTAAATAAATTAAATAATTCTGTGCCTATTTACATTTCAACATACTGTGGTAGTAGTAGTACTAGTGGTGGTGGTGGTAGTAGTATAAGTAGTTATGTAGTACCAGTAGTAGAAGTAGTAGTAGTAGTAGTAGTAGTAGTAGTAGTAGTAGTAGTAGTAGTACGTGTAGTAGTAGTAGCAGCAGCAGCAGCAGCAGTAGTAGAGTAGGAGTAGGAGTAGTAGTAGTATGAGTAGTAGTAGTAGTAGTAGTAGTAGTAGTGGTAGCAGTAGTAGTAGTGGTAGTAGTAGTAGTACTAGAAGTAGTAGTAGTAGTGGTAGCAGTGGTAGTAGTAATAGTACTAGTAGTAGTAGTAGTAGTGGTAGTAGTAGTAGTAGTAGTACAATAGTAGTACACGTAGTGGTAGTAGTAGTAGTAGTTGTTGTTGTAGATCTGCCAACCCTGAAACTTAAGAAATGGGGACATAATGGGATGAACATATGAAAAATAGGTACATTCTTAAAGGCCCACTGTCAAGGATCAACTCAATCACACAGGGGAAGTGAACTTGTCTTAAAATACAGGCAAATATTCACACGAATATGGACTGTTGCCATGCCATAGTCTAAATACTACCAAAGGAAAACAAATGTTATATTTTACCACACCAAGATAGTTGTTTCCATTGCATTATGGATATCATTAGTGCACAAATATTTATAATTTAAGTCAAAAGAGGGCATTGTTCCATTCCATTCCTCCATAACAGTGGGTCTTTAAATATCCCATGCATTATTATGGACAGATACTTGCAAACACGGGGCCACAATCTGAAAAGTGGGTAAACATTTGTTTTTTTGTTTTTAGTGTGTGTGTTTTTATTTTTTATTTTTTTTATTTATTTATTTATTTATTTATTTTTTTTTTTTTGGGGGGGGGGGCGGGGGTTGTAAAAATACAGACTGACCCTGGAAAATAGGGACAGTTGGCAGGTCTGAAATTTCACCCAGAAGTTAATGTGGACTCAGTGAATGTACACCACTTTAGAAACTCAGTGACAGTTTCTGCAAATCTGGATAAGCCAGTCAAGAGATATGATTTTTTTAACATTTTGATTAAATCCATATTAGTTTACCCTCTCAAAACGGCAACACTGCTCAAATCTGAGATGTCACAGCAGCATAAATTTTCAAAAATTATCCTTTTTTCATGAAAACTCAAGATTTCTTCTGGTTTGTTAGTCAGGTATGATAGGGACAAAGGAGAGAAGCTTGTTTCTATGGCTATTTACAGCTCCCTGCTCTTATATCCAACATAAATGTGAACTGTTAGAATACCTAACTGCCAAGAAGTAAGTACATAATATCAGGGAAAGACTTCACACCTAGTTACCACAAAAATCAAATGAAATACAAAAATATTTTTTTAAAATATAAAAGTACATCTTTATCTTTTAAATATAATTATAACACTGTACAGTTTCTATTAAAATTCAAATAGTCACCCACCATAAAAGTTAATAATCAAATATAACTTAATAGCAAAATCTCTTGATAATTTATGTCATTGTAACATACATATATACAAATATAAGATAGCAAAATATATTTTTAATTCATATCAGAGTATATTATTGTTAGATTATCATGTATAATATATTAAAGGTTAGTGACATCATTGGGAACACTTGAAAATGCCTCAAGAACCAAATGAGTTGAAATATATACCAGCTGTTCACTAGCAGATGTGGATATCCCACCTGGGAGGATTTGTCTGTAATTTGTTTACTTAAGGAGAATCAATCATAAACATAGGAGTATCTTATTCTTTGCCGGGTAGGATAAAAATAAGCCCCATAGAGAGCCACACGGCAGGTTTCCATGCTACTAGTGATTTACATTGTTTGTTTTAGAATGAGTGAACGTTTGACTACAAGATTTTCACAGGAGAAGCCTTGCATAGTTTACTTGATTCTAGAGTAGTATCAGCCAAGTTGAGGACTACCCTAATCATGTCATTTACCTTTAATTGATAGCTTTCATATAAGAATGAGTATTTCTTTGGCCACTTCATGTTATCACATTTTTTTCAACATCACACTACCATGATTTCAGTTAAGTCACTTATTAACTCTTAACATACCGAAGTTACAAATTAGCCAAACACAATACACAAAATGTCCATAGAGCCGCAATTTCCGTGGCACATTAAGAGTTAATAACGTATTACATTCCCTCTACACAAAAAGTGTATGCTCACCTTACACAATAATAAAATCATCCAATCAACAAACATTCAACCAGTCATCGTTAGAATTTCTGCCTTTTTACATGATTGTCTGCATATCCCCAAACTCATTTTCCTCAAATTAACCAGTTGCCTCCAAGATCGTGTAATTTCCATAGAGCTAATACATGACACATCCGGTTCCCATAGCCAACTGCCTAAACAGATAGACAAAGGGATCTAGACAATTATATGATGATTGCCACATCTCCATAAAAAAATTAGTGAGCAACTATTCATATTTTTATCCAGGATGAGAATGGACACCAGTCTATAATTTACATGGCACACATTTCAAAGGGCCTCAATTCATGCATTTTACAATCCTTGTACTCTGATCACTTGGTTAAAATGCTACAGTCAATTTAGCATGTTGCTTTCTGGGAGTTCGGTCGACAACATTAGTACATACACAAATAATGGTGTACATGGTTGGGTGTGCTTGTCATTGAGTTTCCATTCATTTTGTCGACAAACTGCAAGACATCACGTCATACGTGCACAAGATTTGCAAACAGTGTATCTCATTCAATGAAATGTTTCTTCGTTTGGTCGACATGCATTCCGCGAAAATCACTTGCAGCTTCCCCCATCTTGGAAACAGCTGTTGTCGACCCAAAAAGTGGGAAAATATGACTTTCCAGGTATGGACATTCATGGCGCATGGATTGTGAAAACCGAAGAATTTGTGCCATCGGTGGACAGCAGTTGCCATGGAAACAGTAATCAGTAGTTCCATTCTAGCCAGCTGTGACATATGAGGAGGTAGATCATTGCCACGAAAGTAGTACAAAGCATCATGGGAAATCCAACCCTGGATGGGGGAAACGATATAACAGAAATCTGTGTTAAAAATTTGACTGAAGAAATGGGAGAATGAAAAGAAGGTCAAAAACCTGGCCAAGGAATGAATTGATCAATCAATTAAATCAATCAATCAATCAATCAATCAATCAATCAATCAATCAGCATTGAATAATTCAATATGTCAACAGGCCATCTGATCAAAATTTTAATACAAGGTACTCATACAAACATTTGAATATGTGAAAAAAAATCACATTGAACTAAAAATAAAGTCCAGGTGTCACACCAATTTACTGTTCATTGTACACAAAATACAAACATTTGATTATGTGAAGAAAAAAATTACATTGAACAAAAAATAAAGTCCACGTTTTACACCAATTTACTGTTCATTTTACACAAAATATGTTTGCAGGCAAAAAATAATATGATAGGGAATTTGGATCACAATGAAGTATGACATTGAAATGACAAACACATGCAAAGTTGCAAACATACAAAGATTCACAGATATGAAACAAAGCATGAACACATGGACACACAGACAGACAGACAGACACACACAGACAC
>JZLH01S0156709.1:25509-39493 GCA_001188425.1 Eucidaris tribuloides
ACGCACACGCACACACACACACACACACACACACACACACACACACACACACACACACACACACACACACACACACACACACACACACACACACACACACACACACACACACACACACACACACACACACACACACACATTCACACATTCACACACACTGCTGTATTCTATATACTGAATTCAGACACAAACACATTTCCTTAATACATGTATGCCTGTTTGTCAATTTTCATCCACTGGCTCTTTGACATTGAATCCAGTACAGCATGATACTTGTTCAAAACAAATACATGAATGATACATATCAGCTCAAACTATTAGGGACTAGACAAAGGCCACAATTAATTGCTATTACTGTCCTTGGTAGGTATATGAACATGATTTCCTTGTCCTATTTAATCTCAATTCAGTATTCGTTGCAAGCAGTTTTTTTATTATTTCTTCACACAATCATCCACTGTTTCACATTTTCTCTATTTCCCTCAAATATACAGTTTATATATTTTCCTATGGCCCATGCAAATTTAAAAATGTCTTTTTTTTTTTTTTTTGCTTACCAGGAACAATAGTTTACATTTTATATTTGAACTTTGCCAAACCTTGAGACAAATTTTTAGTTAAATAATTCATATTTCTGCACATCAATCAACACAAATTGAAGAAATAGCAGCACCTGATTTTCTGATAACTGATTGAATTTTGTAACTTGTGGAAAGTTTACTTTTATTTTGGATCATGTCATGAATGATATTTATCAGCTCGAAACTATTACTCATGGGAATAGACAAAGGCCACACTTAATTGCTATTACTGTCCTTGGCAGGTATATGTAAACATATTTTTCTCGTCCTATCTAATCTTTTCAGTATTCTTTACAAGCATTTTTTATTATTTCTTCAGACAATCATCCAATGTTTCACATTTCTCTATTTTCCTTCAATATATGACCTATATTTTTGCACTGGATATATGAACACAACCTTGTACTTTCATGTGAAAGTAAATACGGAATTCATTTGTTGGTATATATTTCACTGTATTGTTTGTTTTTATACTATATTAGATGACTGTTAGTTTTAGAAAAAAGTAGGTCCACAAGTTCACCAAGAATATTCGTCATCAATTTTAATTTTTTTTTACACCCAAGTCTAATATATTTTCTTCAGACAACAGATTCATAATTAAATTCAGACATTTGAAATCATAGACGTATATGATCTTTTTATATCTTTTAAAGACGCTATATGACACTGTGGAAGACCTGTTTAAAAAATTGTTGAATTTTGCTATCTGACATATCTGACAGTGTTTGAATGGACCAATAAACACCCTAGGACACTAAAGTTCGGACACTTATGCTGTCACTAGTAAAATATGTGCAGATACAAATTGGCACATTAATTATTCTCAACAGATAGGAAATTCTGCGATACAATAATCTACACATGAAAACTGGAATGGTCTCTCAATGATTTTCACTTTCTCACATCACTTAATAATTGTTTTAAACTGTAATTTTTTTCAAGGGTTTATTTCTAGACTGTATCAGAGACACTGATAGCATGGGGAAACATGTAGCTCAGATTTTTTTTTAACTGGAAACATTGTTATACAATGCCTTTAAGTGCAGGTATAAAACATTGTTTGAATTGATGGTATTACAGTCTTATTGTGAAACTATTTGATTAAATGCAGCCTAAAAGCATTTCAGATCACATGAATAAGTTATTCCAAAGTCTCGGGAGAGCAGAGGTCTGTTCATATAATGATGGTATTGACAGACGGAAATACTGTATGTCCTTGTGTGTAAGAAACATGTCAGTGTAATTCCCAAGATAGCTGAAGGTCTATCCAATACTGTCTGAAGAAAATTCCATTACCATACTTTTATCAATGTTGCAAAAATTAATCATTGTTTATCATTTAGAGATTTTACATAGCAATATGTATGAATGTTATAAAAATATGATGTTCTTTCTGTTCTTTTCTTTACTCCTACAAGTTCTATCCTAAAGATGTTATGAGGTGAACATTATGGAATACATTATTATTGGATAGACCCTCAGCTATCTTGGGAATTACATTGACATGCATTTTACACACAAGGACATACAGTATTTCCGTCTGTCAATACCATCATCATTATATAAACAGACCTCTGCTCTCCCGAGACTTTGGAATAACTTATTCATGTGATCTGAAATGCTTTTAGGCTACATTTAATCAAACAGTTTCACAATACAACTGTTATACCATCAATTAAATGTTTATGCAGTACTATACCTGCACTTAATACATGTAAAAAAGAGTACGTACGTTGGAAATATATGTGTCAGTAAAATAACTTCAGAATCACATTATTTGAGTAGACATTACATTACTACAATTTAAATTCCCCTATTGAAAGTCACAAAGAATGACACACAAATTTATTGTCCACGCTGGGAGTTGAAAAATATTGGGTAAGATAAAGTTTATAGCTCCCAAGACCCTACACTGGGTAGCCCATAAAAAAATGGAATGCTTATATGGTGATATTTTTTTCCTTCACTATCCAACAGAAATAACTATTTTCCCCATTCATCTGATAGTGAGTTCTTTTCTGAGCAATACAACACTTAAATCATAAATTTTCATTCAGCAGTCTTCATTGTAAAATCAGAGTGGATGATCTTGGTGTCATTCTACTCACAACAGAATAGTCCATCAGATGAACTATATAAAGATGAACAATCATTTGGGAACTAATTGTAAATGTACTGTTCATTTTTTTTTTTTTTTCTTGGGCCACCCAGTATTTCACTCTTCTATTCAATTTTTAAAAACATCATTGAGGGGTTTGCTAGGGTATACACCTTCCAAACAAGTGACCCTCCCTCCTCCCTTCCACTCCCCACCCCCCCCCTTCCCTCCCCTCCCTCTGACCTCCCCCCAGCTACCCCTCATATTAAGGAAGGTTTCCTTTAGCACTATGACCCAAACTTACTTAAAGAAATCAACGAACAAGAAGCCGTATCCATGCTGATCGGCTATGCCAGCACACACCACGTTGGCCGAGGCTCCAATGAGCCTTATGGGGGACATTACCCCCAAGACAGGCTCCAAATAAGTGAACTTTGACCCCCCATACCCCTCATATTGAGAAAGGTTTACTTTCTCCCTCAATTCTATCACTACAACCCAAACTTACTTAAAGAAGTCAACGAACGAGAAGCCGTATCCGTGCTGATCGGCAATGCCCGCACACACTACGTTAGCCGAGGCACCAATGAGTGTCCCGTTACCCCCAAGACAGGCTCCGAACGCCAAGGACCAGACCATGGGTTTGAGGGGTAGACCCAACTCCGGCCTCTCAGCGAGGTCCAAGATTATCGGAATCTGAATCAAGATGAAGATATTAATTGTCAGTGAGGTGGACAACACATAGCCCATAAGCCTTGGTTCTTTAGGGCTAAAGATTTCACATGGGGGAAGATAATTAATAATGATTTATTACCTATCATGCAATTTATACGTAATTTAAAAAAAAATAAATGTACAATTGAAATTGTGGACGTGTCATGGATGAGCGGTAGTTCACTTATCTCCCAATCCAGCTACTGCCCAGCACAAATGCCCTTCAGCAAGGCATTTTTATCCAAACCGCTGCTCTCTACCCAGTGTATAAATCGGTACCGGCTAGGATGGGAATGTTTATGTTGAATGAATAGCATGTGCGCACTTGTAAAATGGCGACTGGCTGGAATGCTCCGTAGTGAGTGTAGAGTGAGCACTATAAGTGCTGGATTGAATTCATGTATCCAGTAACCGGGGTAATAATTATGTGTAAGCGCTATGATACTGTGTGGATAGTGCACTATAAGAACCTGTTATTATTATTATTATCATAACCCATTCAAAAGCTAATCTAAATTATCTCGGGTGGGGCTCTACGAGAAAAAGTTATCAGACAGCATGTTCTTTTCTGAGCAATGCAACAATTAGATCATCAATTTACATTGTTTTTATTTAAGACACAATACTGTACAGGAATGATGTTTCAACTTTTCTAGTGTTAAAGCAGTAACAATGTGTTTTATTGATGCCATCTCATGGAAATCATACATAAACTGGTGTGCGCATAACAAATTTACATTTGTTCACAAAAATGGTTTTAAAATGAGAAGTACCCAACAAAAATAGATGATCTTGATGTCATTCTACACGCAAAAATATAGTCTATTAGAAAAACTACATAAAGATGAGATTTTTATTTTGAGAAATAACCATCAAATAAACCGTTCTATTTTTTTCAGGGTCATCTGATAGAGCAGGTGAAACAGATAAGTATTGCGACTTTCATCGCTCTTACCATAGCTGTAGTGAAAGGGATGTTGTCGATGAAGGATGATGCTAAAGCAGAGACCCACAGGATGAGAATGATGGCTACTGTTAGTCTGGCATGTTCTGGCACATCCTACGACAAACGATGAGAAAAGAAAATTTATTTACTCTTTAATCATTACAGACTAAGGCTAACATTACAGAGATTCAATATAAAGAAAAATTGTCAAACTGTGATATCTGAGCTACATAGAAGTGCTTAAATGGACAAATAAACACCCTAGAACACAATAGTTTAGAAAGTTATTCCGTCACTGGCATAATATGCATGAATGGAGAATTTCCACTACCGTGAAGTATGAAATAGCCTTCATCTACACACAGTAAGTCTATGGGCATGGCGAATCTGGTCAACCTGAGTACTCGTAGATTTTCACTTTTTTAAAGCACTACATAATCATTTTGAAATACAATTTTTTTCAGGGCTTCATTTTTAGACCTTATCAAAGACACTTAGAGCATGGAAGATTATGTAGCTCACATTTTCAAACTGTGGTCATTGTTAGCTAGTGGCTTTGAAGGGAAGTGGCAAGATTGAAAGTAGTCCTTAATTTGGATACAATTTTCACAGAATGAAATATGAAAAAGGAAAATTTTGTTGTCATACATTTCCTCTTTATTTACAATTTGTACAATTATTATAAAAAAATGCTGTGATGGTCATTTTTTCATTGATTTTGGATAAATCTACATAATGAATTTCAAAATGCTGTGTAAAAGTTTGAAAATCCCCATCAAGCCCTATCAGATAATTCAAACAGAATCACTATGCTGTGATGAGCATTTTGTTGTGATTTTCAATAAATTCGCATAAATTAGTATAATTAGAAGTTCACAATTCTGTGGAGAACTTTGGAAGCCCTCAACTAGCTTCATCAGTCCGACGAATCGGAATCAAAATTGGTGAAGAAATAACAGAGCCGTAGAAAATACACACACAGAGATGCACATACTTATACAAGTACAGAGCCCATTATAGTCCCCTCTAGAATTTCATTTGGCGGGTAAAATAAGATGCCTTTTGATATCACACTCCACAACCTAATAGAATTGGAAAATCTGCTTAAGTTATAGTTGATTTAGGATCTAATATGATAATATTAATATACAATTACCGATATGAGGTCAGCCACCACATCTCCAATGAATTTGATCAATCCAAGTTCTGTCAAACCCTGAAAGAAGAATTACAGTAAAAATGAATGCACACCTAATTGAATGACAGAAAACTGATAATAATTACTAGTATTACAGCTTTCTTCAAAATATCAGACTGAACTGTACGATAAAGTTTATTACATGCTTTGTGTGTTCAGGCACTAAGATCCATGAATAATACATGCACAGTGAAAATGACTGTGGAACTTAACATGCTGTAAACGACTTCCTCTTTTATATGCTTCATAGCATCCCACTCATGATAGTCAGGTGGCTTAGTGTAATTACCGTTATTTGGTGGATAAAAGCACCATTTTTGGTACAGAGCTTCCTTATGGCCTAACTTTTGATTTCAAAAGGGGTACCACCCAAACCGGGTTTGGGATCAGGGTCAGGGGGTATGTTGGGGATGACCCCCTCCCATGGTACACAAATGTTGATTTTATGCAAATTATGTGAGCTGTATGATGGAAATTATGCACAGAGATACTTATTGATGATGTGATGACATGGAACAGGAACCCTAACCCCCGCCGTTCCCCAAGACACCCCCCCCCCCCTTTTGCTATGTAGATAGTATTGTAGCCACAATATTGCTGTTACAAGGTGGATAAAACATGATTTTGGGTATAGAGCTCTCTTATGAACTAACTTTTGATTTCAGAAGGGGTGCCAACCAAGCCGGGTTCGGGATCAGGGTCAGGGGGTAATGTTGGGGATGACCCCTCCCATGGTACAGAAATGTTGATTTATACAAATAATGTGGCCTGTATGATGGAAATTATGCACAAAGATGTTTATTTATGATGTGATGAAATAGGACAGGAATGTCCCGGGTGTAATCCTATACCGCACACCATGCCCCAAGACCTCCCCCCCCCGCCTTGGCTCTGTAAATAGGCGTGTAGCGAAAATATTGGCGTTACCAGGTGGAAAAAAAGCACCATTTTTGGTGTTGGGCTTCCTCATGAACTAACTTTTGATTTTAAAAGGGGATCCATCCAAACCAGGTTCAAGAACAGGATCAAGGGGGCATGATGAGGGTGAATCCCTCCCATGATACAGAAATGTGAATTTTATGCAGAGTGTATCATATATGCGAGCTGAATGTGATTATATTTCAAAACAGGACAGGAAGGCCACGTGGTGTAACCTTACCCCAGTTCCTCATCCATGTAGATAGCCGTCAGTTTACCCCAAATATTGCTGTTGCAAGGTGGATAAAAGCACCATTTTTTGGTATAGAGCTTCCATATGGACAAACTTTTGACTTTAGAAGGGGAGCCACCCAAACCGAGTTTGGGATCAGGGTCAGGGGGCATGGGGGGAGGTAACCCCCTCCATGGTGTAGAAATGAGGATTTTATATGCACATAAACAAAACAAGAAAGCATCAGGGTGTACTCCCCCAGCTTCCCCACCTACCTCCATACCCCTGCCATGCCCCAAGACATCTCACCCACACCTTGGGTATATAGATTGGTGTCTATCCAAAAGAGATATCGATCTTTAATAGTCAATCATTTGATAATACGCAGAGCATTTACCAGGATGGAGAGGACGTGAATAGGTTTCATGGGTTGCATCAAAATCAAAAATACATGTACCCCTTATTAAGAAAGAAAGGAAACGTGGCTTTAACGACAACAGAAAAGGGAGCACTTTTATAAGAAGGAGGGACACTTTTTATGTAAAGAGAGTATTTTCCTATGTAATAGGGACACTTCACACTATGAGGGGAACTCTCCAATGCAAAAGTGCACTCTTCCTATTTGAAAGGGTCACTTTGGTTTAAAAAGATAGGCATTATTAACTCTCCATAATGGGAAAATTCCACATTGAAAGGGCAGTTTAAAATGTTAAATGGGCACTGCCCCCATCCTGCTATCACCGTTGCGTCTGCTACACCATCATTGTAAACACCCACCCCACATCCTGACAAATTAATCTTCGATTTCTGATAGTTTGGGGTTCTCAAATAGCGGCGCGCGCGCAACCTTGGCGCATCGGGCCTTCCGAAGTGGCGCATGAAAGCCGTCGTGATAAAAATTAGAAATTGTGTAATTTGTTTGAATTTGTATTTCGATATTTTTCATTAATTATTAGAGCCATTCTGGGCCACTTAAAACGCCTCACATCTAAGAGCTTCGGGGGGCTCCGCCCCCTCGACCCCCGCCAGGGGCCCTTGAGCGGGCCTCTGGACCCCACGCTGCATGGCTTCGCTCGCTCCGCTCGCAGTAATGCCAAGTGTTACTCTTTTGCAGTATTTAGTACTTTTTTTATTTGCAAATACTTGTGATTTTGAGCAAAATGCCCTTAAAATTATATTTTTATGGGATCACTTTGTGCACACTTCTAGGGAAAATACATAAAAAATATTTTTTTCAAGTAGAAAATATATATATATATATTTTAGACTAAAAATACTTTTCGTACTCGTAAGACGTTGACATCTCTGCGCTCGTTTCACGTGTTACATGGTGGCGCATTATACCATCTCGATAACAAATTTGGCACTTCAACAAAAATAATTGAAACCCCTGGTTTAGTTAAAAAAATTATCATATTTTCCCTTTTTGCTCACAGGAAACATAGGTTTTATAGCCCCCCCCCCCCCCATCGGATGCGGTTGGGAACCCCTCCCCTCTCCTTCATGAACCTATATTACCTCTTCTCCATTCTGGTAAATGCTATTTGTATTATCAGATGTTTGATTGTTTTCATCGATATCTATTTTTAGCTATAGACACCCCTCTCCATGACCAAGCTGGAGGTGTCTTGAGGTATGGTAGGGTAGGAAGGCGGAAGTGGGGAGTACACCCCAGGACCTTCCAGTTCTGATTTAAACTATATCACATCATACATATGATATCTTTGTGCATTACTTTCCGTCATACAGCTCAACATACTGTACATGATACTCTGCATTAAATTCAACATTTCTTGTAGAATCTGTACCATGAGAGGGGCGTTACCCCACATGCCCACTCTCCAACTCTGATCCCCGATTGGGTGGCTCCCCTTCTATAATCAAACGTTAGTTCATAAGAGAGCTCTATACCAAAACCTCGTGCATTTTCTCCACATTGTAACAGCAATATTTTGGCTACAATCACTATCTACATAGGTGTGTGTGTGTGGAGGGGGGGGGGGGTGGGGTGGAGTGTCTTGAGGCATGGCTGGGGTTAGGGTTACACCCCGGGGCCCCTTCCTGTTTTCATCATATCATCAATGAATATCTTTCTGACATAATTTCCATTCATTATATGATATAATTTGCATAAAATCAACATTTCTGTACCATGGGAGGGGTCATCCCCAACATTCCCCCCTGACCCTGATCCCTACCCCGGTTTGGGTGGCACCCCTTCTGAAATCAAACGTTAGTTCATAAGAGAGCTCTGTCCAAAAATAGGTCTTTAATCCACCTTGTAACAGCAATATTGTGGCTACAACCCTATCTACATAGCCAAGGGGGTTGGGGGTGGGGGTCTTGGGGAACGGCGGGGGTTAGGGTTACATCCCGGGGCCTTCCTGTTCCATTTCATCACATCATCAATAAGTATCTTTGTCCATAATTTCCATCATACAGCTCACATAATTTGCATAAAATCAACATTTCTGTACCATGGGAGGGGGTCATCCCCAACATACCCCTTGATCCTGACCCCGAACCCGGTTTGGGCGGCACCCCTTCTAAAATCAAAAGGTAGTCCATAAGGAACCTCTGTACCAAAATTGGTGCTTTTATCCACCAAATAACGGTAATCCAAAAAATTGGCGTTAAGCCACCTGACTATGAAGAAAATAGACCGGGATAATATCTAATATTTATGTCTAGAAATAAACCTTTTAAGATGCTGATTAAAATAAGGTACTTTGATTCCCATCCCCAACCCAGGCCATACCCCTATGAAAATGAGAAACATACAATGTTACATTTATCCTTTCCATGTCATTCCCTGTCATATGGCAACAGAGTACTTGTTTTATTCATTACTTTGTTGTTTTTGTTCAATTGCTGTCCCCTGGGTGTATCTCCCTACTGTATTAATTTAACTAGCTTCACTCTGCGAATTTTTCGTCACTATTATTATTATCTTATTTGTTTATATAATTATTTTTTATCAGTATAGTATTATTACCATTATTATTCTAATTATTTTTATTATTTTATTATTTATTTATTTATTTGTTTATTTATTTATTTATTTATTTATTTAGCATGAAACAACACATGCACACAATATAATATTGCAAATTGAAAAAAAAAGTCTGTTGTTGTGTACTCCTGCAAGATTCCAGGAAAGAATAAGCAATTCTAGGTTACTATATGGATATTCTTTCCGATTTGGATTCCTCTCTTGGACAGCTCCAGGGACAGGTAGAAAATACATTGATATTAATTATGTAAACGTGCAATACAAAATCTTATTATAACGCGAATAAATCAATAATACAAATCAGAATTATATGGTTAATAACTATCATTAAGTTGAGAAGTATAGTACACGAAAGGGGCAAGAAACGCAACACATATACTGATGCATTGTTAGGTATTAAAAAAAAAACTGACAACTGGCAATACCAACAATTTGTCAAAATAAATCAAAAGAAAACAAAAATAAAAAGAAGGAATTGAAAAGAAAAGACCAAGAAAAAAAATATTGCACCTGGGAATTGAACCCACGGCAAGAACGTCCAAAATGTAAAGATGATGCATAACGCTTTAACCACTTGGCCATGGCGCTACACCATTACAGTGGAAGTACAAAGCAGTATTATACAAAGTGATGAGTCCAACGTGACGTATGACATGATGTCAGTTATGTTGCCGCACTAAAATCTCGAAAATTATCGCTTCTGCGTGATCATATATCTGGATTTTATTCCATCGGAGTTCACAACAAAAATACAACAGAAATATGTCTACGGGTTTTAGAATACTATTCATGAGAATGCTGCAGTTTACAACGAAAGTCAGGTTTTTAGGGCCGATCAAATGCAAAACTTTGCGGCTGAGTCCAACATGGCGTTGTCCATATGGAGGAAAGTTACCTTGCCGTACTAAATGATACGACAATGGTCGCTTCTGCATGATCTATATCCGCCTTTTGTTCCATCGTGGTTCATGACATAAATACGACAGAAATATGTCTATGGGTTTTCGAACATCATTCGTTGGATCATCGCAGTCTGCAACGACACTCAAGGTTTTTTAGGGCCGAGCGAAGGTCAAACTTCGCGGCCAAGTCCGACGTGACGTCAAACACACACGGGTCCGCCACAATTCCAAAATGGCCCCCGGTAATAATATAATACTTTAAGTGTCATGGGATTTCTGATTGTTCGGAATTTCCCATTTTTTTGTCAGTCACCCCTCCTTACCCCAGAGCTCCCAACGTATCTGAGTACAAATAAGGAGTAATTTTGCTCAAATTCAGAATAATGCCACATTTTTGCACTGAAAAGAAACTAGGGGGGGGGGGGGTTGCAATGATGAAAACATTTTCATTCCCAATCCCAGGTCCCAAATTTTTCCAGGTCACAGTAATTTTTACATCCCAATTTCCCAATATCTATGATCCAAAACAAATTTTCAAGCCAAAATCAAGTCTTACGGCTCACACTTTCATGCTAAAGGGGGGGGGGGGTCGGGATGTGATGATCAGACAATTGTGTGTTACTGAAGGGTGTCAACACCCAAAAACATCCCTTGCACATGCCTATGTCTGCTCTATTCCCATCCCCCCCCCCCCCCCCCCCCCAAGTTAGCAGGCATCTGTAAAGAGTAGGGCATAAATTACTTCACTACGTATATTACGTCACACACGTTCGGTCCACAGTCATTGGTCCTTTCTAACTGGTGTAAAACATTTGAACTGGCGACAAATGCTATGGCGATTATTTCATACACTAACCCAAACCTTAACCCTGTTCTGAACTGGAAACCCAGTGACAACCCTTTGTCTTCTGAGATATTGTCACCAGAGCAACTGTTGCCGGAGCAAATGCTGGCGCTCCCTTCTACCATCTTCCTTACCTCCATTAGGACAAAGAGGGCAGCAAAGAAGAGTAACGTGGCCCACTCTACACGATGCATCACATTCTCGATATCATGCACATCGGCAAGAAGTAGCAAGCCTACGGCTCCCATTATAGCTATCCATCCTAAAAAAAGAATGAGATATGATGTGGGCTTCTAAATGACATGCATAGTAAACTCTGTTGAATGTAAAATGAGAACAAGCCATGAAAAGATTTAAAGACACAGTTTCAACAAGTAGCAGGCTAGAATTAGACAGGGCTGGCCCATGGCAATACGATAAGTTTTAGGTGTAAAGATTTCAAATGTTTTTTTTTGGATTTCTTCAGTTAGTCCTATCACTGAAGTCACATATATGTAATAAAATAAAACACCGAAAACATGACAATTCAAGCAAGTGAAAGTAGAAATTCCTGTGTTTTGCTTGAGAAGTATCTGGTGAAAAAATGGCTGCATTTTGGTAAAATGTTGACTTTTTGGGGTCCACTTTTTATGAACACACACCCCCTCATTTGAAATCCTGGTTACTAGCCTGCACAATTACATTTTGTCAATGAAAACACATTTAAAAGTAACCCAGAGTACTGGTCAATGATGGGAAATCTTCCATCAGTTTGCCATTTCCTTGATTTGAAGGTGAAAGATAAATACAATATTTGTATTGAGGTACAGAGAGTTACACACAGTTCACCTTAAATGTACCAAATACTAACAGTACCGGAAGATAAAACATGTTGATTTTCAGTTGTTAAAATGTAATAGCTTAGCCTTAATTCAATCTCTCAAAATTTTAATAAAAATAATGAAAATGAAGAGAATGTTTAAGAATGTAATATACATGTAAATTACATGCACATGCATGGTGCTAACACTGTTAAACTCCAAGGAAACTTGTATATCTTCACAGACACTTGAAGAATGACAACAACAGTCATTATATTACATGCTAGGGGATAACCCTTTGCATGCCATGCACAAGAAAAAGAACATGTGCCTACTTGCCAACTTTGATTGTTGGCACAGAAACATGTCATCTACCATTTTGGTGATGGGAGGGTTTCACTGGATAGCAATGGTGGGGAATGATGGGGTGGTAGGAGAATCGTGGCTGTCTGGCTAAATGGTGCGGAATGGTGAAAGAATGGTTTGGTTAGTGGAGGGAACTGTATGAGGGATGGAGGTGTGGAACATGATGACGGTGTTGGGGGATGGTGGGGGAATGATGGAGGCAGAGGGGGATGGTAGTGATGGTGGGGACAGAGGGGGAATGATGGGAGAATGGTGGGGGTGGTGAGGGATGGTGATGGAGGATGGTAGTGGGGGACGATGGTGTGGAACATGGTGGTGGATGGTGGTGGATGATGGGGATAGTGGTGGATGATGGGGATGGTGGGGGATGGTGGGGGTTGGTGGAGAGATGGTGTTCGGGGAAGAGGTTGGTAAGAAGAAATGAAAAGGAGAAACATTATTATTAGAGAATGATTTCACATTCCATACTTTAAACCATTAACTCTGAGATTCAAGTTCCATGGAATTAATACATGACACTTTGTCACTGAATTAAGAGGTAAAACCTACTTACCAAGATCAAGGTAGATGGTTTCAACCGAGTGTATAAAGAAGAGCAGTATGGTGACTGCGAGAACAAAACTGCACTTTGCTAGTAGAACCTTGTCTGTGATGCGGTACTATGGAAAATAAGAAAATTTGAAATGAGTCTCAACATATTGTTTAAGCATTCTACTTTGTAATAATCAACAATGACATCCATCTGTACATCAGTTTTGTTCCAAACCTGCCCCTTTTGTCCCCTAATGCCTGTGATGTGATACCAAGAAAGACAGTCTGACAACATTTAGCAACGCAAGAGCAGAGTAAAATTAAGTGTTGGTACTCCATGTGCAAAAGTAATTTTGTGTGCAATGAGTTTAGTCTAAACTTTTATTATGCTACATTGAGCAACTTCAGAGTGTAGTGTAAAATTCAAACAGCTATAACTTTTTACAATTGCATTTTGGAGAAAAGTGGTGTGTACAGGCATTGTAAATAAAAGTATACTCTTTCTAACAATGTAACTTTTTATCATAATGTTGTAAATGTTTGTGAAGTTTCAGAAAGAGAGAGAGAGGAAGGCCTACTAATCATCATATCCCATTTACTTTTTTACTGCACTTAGTGAAACAGAATTATGAAACTGAAAATGCAATTAAAGTGATAGGCTAACATTGTGGAGCTTCAATTTAAAAAATTGTCAAACTTTGATATCTGAGCTACATAGTAGTGTTCAAATGGACAAATAAACACCCTAGAATACAAAAGTTTGGAAAGTTACACTGCCAATGGCAAGTTATACATGAATAAACAATACAAGAGCCCCGGGGGGCACGACGCTCACCTG
>JZLH01S0156711.1:7755-20702 GCA_001188425.1 Eucidaris tribuloides
TGTGTGTGTGTGTGTGTGTGTGTGTGTGTGTGTGAAATGATTCAGAATAGAAAACAAAACAAAGATTACATCAACAAAGTAAATGGGGACTAGGTTTTTAAATAGAATTTCTAAAGCAATAAACAGATTACACGTAAATGAAAAAGAAACTGTAAAATCGAGCGCAGATAACCTCTTGACCTATTGATTTGAAATTGAATTATGATTACCTGAATACATGATTTTTGTACAAATTGAATGAGGCAAGTGTATTTATGAAAAGCAAAACTGATAACTTGAACACATCCAACTTGAAATTGAAGATTCAGTTTGTCCGGTTTCATCAAACGAGTTGAATTAGAATACTGATAAGTTAAAATGAGTAAAAAAGTTGCCAAAATGACCGGGAAAACCTATATTAGCCAATACCTTTAATTGTCTGATGTGACATTTGTGACCTGTCACCACAAAACACACCCTAATTCAGAAAAATAAGAAATTGTGTTTTTCATACAGTCTTTAAGTAGAGACTTCAAGATTTAAATGATGTATAATTTGTCTAGAATAGACAAACCAAACCCATTTAAAACCCTGCGCACAAGTTTGCACTATCACCTATATGTAAGCAATTATCAGAAAGTGCAAAAACACGGCTGCACAGATAGTACTCATTCATGCAAAACAGGAGGCTGTTCCATTGAAACCGTAGTAAAGGAGAACTGTGGTAAAGGAGTACTGTAGATTGGACAATCTTTTTTTGGCTCTTCGTCACTGTAACTGAATAGTTCATAGATGTAGCTTTGTGGTTATCCCAAACTTATTACAGGGGACTTGAAGATGTTGAATAATAAACAATTATATTTAGGGTTACATTATGGTCAATCTTGCGATGTGAAGATCAAATTTGGACAAATTTTCAAGCTTCCGCATAAACATAGTCAAAGTTCAATTTAAGAAAAATCATACTTCTAAATTACTTCTGGCCCTCAAAATTGGACAAATGAACGATGGGTGTATGCACTTTTAGAAAATACCAGAATCCCAGATTAAATTTTGCAACCCAACTCGACTACTCACCGCGTTTACGTGAAAACTTCCATTGCGACTTAATGATCACTTTGTGGTGACAGGTCACATTTGTCCACAAAATATGAAAAAAAGTCAAAACTATGCTTGGATCCACACCATTAACATAATTCTCCATTTGTAGTCTCGTCTCAGGAACAGAAATAATTTCTTATACTTCTCCCCACCCTCTTCACTATGTAACCACGTCTAGACATTTCTGAGTTATTCTAAATTTGCTGCACTGTGAAAATTAATTGTAGTGTGTCCCTGTCTCGGTCAAACCCCCAAAAATGTCCTTACAAAGTGTATTAAAAAAAACAATCTCATGCGACTTTCTGATGTATTTCAAAACCACTCGGTTAAATGCAAATGAAATGGACCATTCATGCAGTAATTTAGATGCGTCATTAATGTTTTTTTTTCTTAAATCTGTTGAGAATGTATAACAGTTAAGAACATTGTTGAGCACATACTTGCTTTAATTGTGTGTTAGTGTTATTGTATATGTGTGTGTCTGTGTGTGTCTGTTAATTTAAATGCATCATTAATGTTTTTTTCTTAAATCTGTTAAGAATACATAAAATTTGAGAACATTTGTTGAGAACATAGAGCACATACATGTACTTACATTGAATTACTTTGCTGTAATTTGTGTGTGTGTTTGTGTATATGTGTGTCTGTTTGTCACTGTCTTCCTAGTATTCTTATACATTGTGTTGTATTGTAATGTAATTATCATATCATATATTATATCATATACTTATAATACATCCATTACTATACAAACTTGTAAAATAATTTTATGAAATTACACTGCAGTTGTGCATCAATACTGCTTGATACTTCACTGAAAGCTCAGTGACATGATTGGGAGAAATAAAAAAATGCCTTAAGAACCAAACTGGTTGAAAGATAAACCAAATGTACACCAGCTGGAGTGGATCTCGTGGCTGGAAGGATTTGTCTTGAGTTTGTTTACATAGAGAGAATCAAGCATAAACATTCCAGCAGTTTAATTTTATGGGGGCACGATAAATTTTATCCCCATAGAAGGCTACACTACAAATTTGTCTGTTATAAGGCATACTGATGGACATTATTTTAAAATGAGTCAACTTTTAACTACAAAATTTTCACAGTAGAATCCCTGCATAGTTTACTTTATTCTAAAATAGTTTATACCCCAAGTTGAAGACTTCCCAATCATGTCATTTACCTTTAAGCAAGGAAGAATGTTATCATCATGTTGTTGATATGTCTTCCGTGTCCTTGAAATCTATATGTCAAGTGCCAGTAATTATAAAAATACATTTATCCTCATATCTGCAATTAATTATTTAATGTGTTCAAAATTATGACTCAGTGCTTAGTGCTTTTTTCACCATCAGTGTTAATGTATTCCTGTTCTTATATATTTATTTCAACTTAGATTTTTTATATTTCTTTAACTATAACATGAACAAGTTACTTTTCGGCAAGATCTTGGCAAAATCCCAATATCATCAAATATATCAGAAACAACATATTTGCAAGAAAATGAATACAAAGATTTTTAAAACAGACAATAAATGAACAGATATGGTACAAAAAAGTGAAAATAATGAAACATAAAACTAGAAGAAAAAGTAATTTATACATATAAGTCAACACCTCAAACAGATGTTTATAAATAGCATCAAACTATTTTTTTATAATGACATATGAAGTACAACAGAAACTAATAGAAACGTTTTGATGTTTGTATGGTAAAATTTGCTATGTTAGTATTTGTAGGAAGGTTACTGAATAATTTTTGTGTCAATAATGACAAATTGTTAGCATACATAATTTCAGGGTTTCTGTGAGTCCAGAATTTTCTAGAAAATCAGGGGAATATGAAAATACTTTTGCTAGAAGCAAAAATTCTAGGAAAGCCAGAGAAAATCATTTATTCAAGTTATTTTTAAAATGACTCTTGATTACACACTTGCTGGTATTGCAATGGTGTATATTTACACATTTTAAATAAAAATGGTCTTGGAAATTATCAGTTTTCTGCACTGGAAAGTCATGCAAAGTCAGGGAATTGTGAAAACATGTAAGTGTACGAACCTTTTTATTTCCATGAATTTCGTTACTCCATTGGGCGGGTGACTGACTGGTGTCGGGAATAACACCGACAATAAGTCAATCTAACCGGATTATTTACATCACCTCTCACATTTTTGGGCTTGTGCCGTGTGACGTAACGGAATGTTCCTTCTGTCGTGCAATCCCCCAGTGTCGTATCTTCAGACATTCCTTTAAGTCTTAAATGCTATAGAAAGAATCCCATAATCTGTGCAAACAAAAACCTATTGAAGATACCAAACATAACAACCCTGGCCATCCACCCATTGTCCCGATTGACTAACAGATTTTGAGGGAGATCCACAGGTATGTTGTTGTAGGGTGCTTTGGCCGAAATCTAGACAGATTTTCTCCTGTAAATTTTTGTTTGGGCCTAAAATTTATTAGAAACCCATAGCAACAGGCAAAAGGTTGCATTTTGTAAGGTGCTTTGGACAAAATCTAGACAGATTTTCTTCGTTAGATTTATGTTTGGGTCCAAAATTTATTAGAAACCCATAGCAACATCCAAAAGTTTGTACTTTGCTTGGTATAAAGGCCTTTTGCCCTCAAAGTGACTTGTGTTAAAGTGATTGTTACATAGCAAACATGATATACAGTAGATGCTTTAAAGGTTAGTGACATGATTGGGAACATTTGAAAATGCCTCAAGAACCAAATGAGTTGAAATATATAGCAACTATGCACCAGCTGAAGTGGATCTCGCAGCTGGGAGGATTTGTCTTTAATTTGTTTACTTAAGGAGAATCAAGTATGAACATATTAGTATTGTAATTCTATCGGGGCACGATAAACATAGGACCCATAGAGAGCCGCACAGCAGGTTTTCCTGCCATGAGGGATATTGATATTAGTTATTTTAGAATGAGTCAATGTTTGACTACAAGATTTTCACAGTAGAATCCTTGCATAGTTTACTTGATTCTACTTAAGGTAGTCTAAACCCAAGTTGAGGACTACCCCCAATCATGTCATATACCTTTAACATCCTTTTTTCAAAATAACTGCAAATAATCACACATTCGCATACAGACGAACTATTTCGATAATCACTGTTTTGCTCTAGTACACTCACTCAGACATATATGAAGCATATATATATATATACATTATCTTTCAACATAGACAGTAAAGTGAGAGTCAGTAATGAGAATTCAATGACTTGGGGCATTCAGTGGTTGCAAGTTCATTGGTGAAAAACATGTTTATAATGTGACCAAATTTAGAGAGCATTCGTGTGACATATGGAAAATTAATTCAAATCGTATAAACTCACACTTCATTTAGATCAGGTATGTGGGTATCGTTCATTGATTAGTTTGCTGATTTCTTAGGACTTTTGTAACTCCAGAGAGCAATGTCTAGCTTGAAATTTGAGTATTTTTGGCAATACAATAGCACTTCTTGTGATACAATTGATACAACAGCACACAAAATTCACTTTAGATTTAAATCTGATTTACTATCTTGTAAATGTATATTCCCAATAGTAAAGAATTTCTGCTATGCATGTAGTCAATCCTTGAGGAATGTTAATCAACTTTGTACAGTTTCATGGTTGCACATCAATAGAACAGAATTTCAGGAGTGTCCTGAAAATTCACAGATTTGTTTCATATTGACTAATCTTGTGCAGTGGAGTTTGAATAGTCACAATGATACATGAATTTTCACCACTCTATATGTGACCTGTCACCACGATACCCTGATAAAGTCGCACATCTTATGAAACATAAATATAGACAGAAAAATGCTTTTGTGAAAAATATAGATATTGAAAGTTTTGCAATGTGTAAAGGTCATTAAACTTTTGATTTTTGAAGACACTTCACTTTCATTCTTTATAACATTATTATGACATTTGGCACTTTCCTTACCTCTGGGTTAGGCGACTTTATCAGGGTATCATGGTGACGGGTCACATATGTAGAAGTAGAAATTTATTTTGTAGATTAGATACTTATTTCATCATTAGCAATATAATACATGTACAAATTACAAGATTAAACATGCACAAAATATGCTGATAAACAGTACAAACCTTGCACACAAATACACACACAAATATCACAGTTCTGATGATTGAAGGTTTATGAATAGGAACATATCTTGCAAACATGTGTAGACCTCACATATCAAGAATGTACATTAAATTCATTCAACAATGTAATCGAAAGAAAACTAACAAATAGCTCTCCACGGACTGCTCATCAAAATACAATGTTGTAAGTGTTGTGAAAGCCATTATGTTTGGGAAGATATCATGTTATTTTTATCAGAAACATTCTGGCAATGTGAATGAGTGTTGAATAATTATATCTCAGTACAGTGGTCAGGCGAATGTTACATGATGCGGGATTATTACATGCCAACAAAAGTTCACGGCCTGTTGCATCCATTTAAAACTTTTACCAATATCTGGAAAATAAAAGCTGCTAATTACTTTCCGGCCTGGAGGTCACCGGAGTTTAACAGACCTTTTTGTTCCAAGACCCAGCAGCTGTTTTTTGGATAATTAACGTGCAAGTGTCACCGGGGCTGGGGTTGATGATACGCTTGATGGATGTGTTCATTCTGGCCCCTTCCTTAAGAATGTGCGGATTTACGTCCATGACTGTCCGTTGCATAGGTAGACAGGGTGCCGACTGATCAATGGCTTTATAATGAAGCATTACACTTTTGTTAATTCAATCTGTCAGTCGTTCCCATTCGATATGCATTCATTATTTCAGTTGCATTTGCATGCTGATTGGATTTGCATGGAAGTTTTAGGGAGTTTTGTTTTTCACCATTGTGCAGTGTCTGTAGTTTGCGAGATTGAAACTCAATCATTAGGAAAGTGATATTGAAGTTGTGATAGTAAAATTCATGTTGTATCACATGAAAAATTTGCATGAATGATGATTCAATTTACTGTAGGAGTGTAATGTTATCTGATCTACATGGCTCTACATATTTTCATTGTTTTAGTGTGGTGTAAAACGTGCACTTCCAAACCATCATTTAGTGATATAAAAATGTAGAAATCTGTGAATAACCAGTTTTACCATTTCCCGTATAGACTGTAGTGTTAGAATAAACCTTCCAGTTTACCTATCTTTTCAAGTACATGTACATCCAATACAAGTAAAAATACCAAGTTGTGCATCATACTTTGCCAGTGATGTTTTTCCTAAAATCTTCTTTTGTTTGTTTGTTTCTTTTCATCTTTCTTCTTATCTGTGTTCCTTTCTGTCTGTCTTGGTTGGTTTGTTTCTTTCTCTCTTTTTTTGTTTCTATTTTGGTCTCGTGTGTTCCATAATTGTTTTTCCAGGAATAAAGTTTAGTTACAAACATAGTAAATTCCTGTTTGAATCAGCATACCAATTGCCTTAGATAGTGTCATACCCCAGTTTTAAAACCATATCTTCATAGATGGTTTGATATCGATTGGTTAACCATAGTGTCCACTGATGACAAGAAACAATGTGCGACATCACTGCCTAAAAAAGCATTCAAAAATCTGCTTTATATATTTTTTATTTTTTTTAGCCCCAAGTTGTAAGAAATAGCCATTTATTTTGTTTATATTCCTGTCATTTTCTTGTAGGATGCAAGAGACCCAGGAGAAAGTCAGACAGAAGCAAGAAGAATGGAGGAAAGCTGCTCCGTTGAAGACGGGATCTAAAAAGGCTGGTGGTTTGGTGAGATACATTGCTTTGTATTTATCTTATGAGAATCCTATATTTTAGGAATAGCAGCATCAAAAAAGAAAGAAAAATTACTGAAATTATGGGGTATTTGGTGTTAGACAATTTAACATTATGCAATGGGGTCCAGGAAATAGTATTTTCTACCTATAACATCAGTTAGGAATGTCTTATCAATTTTATGTGGTAAATAATAGGTCTGAAATCAAATGACAAGTAATTTCATGTAATCATAGGGGTCAAAGGTCACGTACTACTTATAACTTCAGTTAGGAATGCCATTCGTATATTTGGTGTTAGATCCATCCACGGTCATATGTTCTAAACTGCTCTAATAACTTTTACAATATATCGGTATTAAACTTAAAAGTGGATGTTGATCATAGCATGACTGAGCCAGTTTAGCCCGTTAGATAGAGGGGAAGGCATACCCATCGACAATGTGAAGTCAAATTGTGCTAGTTTTTCTGCTAGCTGCAGAGCTGCACTGTCCTTGATTGGTATTCATGTAAAATACATTAACAACCAGAGATGATTGTTTGCATACATCGAAGGGCAGTGATTGGTATGTAGGAAGTGTATTGCATCAAATTAATCTGTTGCCTACAAGAACGGGCTGTGCCATATATTAACTCCATGGGAATAACAGAATGTTGGAGCCAATGAGTGATTTCAAGTTCGGTGTTGGTGTTGGTGTTGAGGCAACAAAATCGTCTGCTAAACCGAGCTCCAACACCGAGCTCGGTTTAAGCAGACGATATCGATTGCACTATCGATTGCACAACACTGAGTGACGTCACGCGCGATTCATGGTGTTGGCTGAAAGTTACGCCGATGGCCGAAATTTTTTGACAAATGTTACAAAAATGAACCAAATCAATACTGCCTGCCACAAAACTTGTATGAATCTGAAAGGCAAGTTATTTTCTCTATTCCTATATGTAAGTTTGATATCAATTTGGCGAATTATGTAAATTTTAAGGGGAAAAGGTAATTTCCGCGGTTTGCGTCGCACGGTGAAGCTCTCTCCATAGCCAACACACACACAAATGTCAGCTCTGCCAATAACATGACCAACACCAACACCGAACTTGAAGTCACAAATTTCCTAAACCTTTGGGTTTAGTGTTGATGAATGGGAAAATTACATGTAAATCACAAACACCAACCACGGTACTCGGTTCAGCAGACAATATTCAACACCAGCGTCAACATGAACTACAGGAAGTACGTCATAATTTTCGAGGTCAACCCCGACATCACGCCTGACTTCAAGTACGGTATTATATCCGGTGTTAGTGTTCTTACAACACCAACACCAGATTTCAACACCGAACTTGAAATCACCCAATGAGTTAACATGGCGTCTACTTTGATAGTGATCCACTGACTCATCCTATTGCTCACCACTCTTTCTCACTCCCTCATGTCGAATGTAGCACACATTTTCTGATCAGTATCATGGCTGTTAGATGATTTTTAAGTTGAAGGCAGTGAGTGGTTTTGAAATGTGGAGAAAATAAATTTATATCCTATTGCATTTTTCAAATAGACCTATGCCATCTATAAATGCCTTGAAATGTCACACATCCTGCAACCTTTCCATTTGAGGGGGGGGGGGGGGCTTCCAAAGCCCCCTTTCCTGAATAATGTTTAACATATTCCTGTTGGGACAGTTCCTATAGTGTGCGTCAGTGGCATTGTTGTAAATTGGGTACTGCAATTTATTTAAGTATTGCATTTTGTGCATTTGAATTGCTATAACTTCGAATTTCTTTTTTGTTTTATGCCAAACCCTCTTGCCGCCTCCTTATAAATCTTGATGCAATTTCCTTATATTCTTTTTCACTAAAAATTGTATCTGGATGTTCGTACATAACACTAATTTTTGTTCAAATATTGTCTTCATACATGGCAGTTCAATAGCTTAATTCTGATCTACGCCAGTGAATAACATTTTAACTTCATTAAGCAAATTTTTCTCTCTTCACCTTTTCTGCCATTTACAGAAAGCACGACTGGCTGCAGCAAGCAGTGGCCCATCAGGCAAGTCATGAAGTCGACATCTTTCAACTCACCGTCTGACGTCGGCCGTTCAGATCGATGAACTTCAATAATGAACAAGAACCATGCTCAACTCAGGGACAACAGAAAGTGTTTTATAGAATTGAAATGTTAAACTATAAAGTACATTATGCATACTGTTTCTACGTATTACTATTACATAAAATACTGCACCCAAACAGGGTTTTTCCCATATTTATAATTTCATATTGAAGTTGCATATTGTATTACTATGTTTCAAACTGACAGTTCTCAAATTATGTTACATTAGTAATGGAGAGTTCCATTTTTTTACATCCAGCAGCTACGTTAGTCAGTACTTGCAACATATAGTAGTAATAATTACTTCCACTGTGCTCTTTTCTTCACCAATTTAGACCAGTACTTTGTTAATATCAGATTTATATTGTTGGGATCAGTTTGTGTATGATTGAGAGAAATATGTCATAAAGATCATTGGAATAGATTTAAATGATTTTATATGCTGTAGATGAAAAGATTGTTATACATCTGGTATGGGTTTTTTTGTTGTTGAATGAACATTTCATGAATTCAAAGTATACGTTTGAACAGAGAGTGTTATATTTAATTGTTGAATTATAGTATTCACATGCTTATTCATGGTTGAAGTCTTTCTTCCTGCATTTCTGATTAGGTTTAAATGAGAGATAATCTTGTTCATCATTTTTCATAAATTTCTCCAAAATAATGCACTCCCGGTGAATTAACAAGGGTTCATTAATCATGAGACAAAGACAAACGTGCTAATATGCACTGCTTTTATTTAGTGTATTACTGTGTGTACATGTGTGCATTAGATTCCATAGAAGGTTAGAATAATATATGGGGATTTATTTAGTTTGTGTGTGTGTTTGTTTGTTTGTTTGTTTGTTTTTAACAAGTGGAAAGGAAATGTAGGAAAGTAGAGAGAGAAATGGCCTCCGGACAGTCCTTATGTCTGGTCGACAGAAGAGCAAAAATGTTTCAGTCATTGTGAAGGGATATGTCATCCGGGTCAGAGGCTTAAAGTTCAAAGTATCGTTTAAAGTATTTATCTTCAAACTTGGTAACATGGTAGTGTGACATGAAGGCTGTCTTAAGTAATAATCATTTCAGCTATCACAATTTATTCATCTTATATATTCCTATTTATTCAGTTACATCAGACGATGATTATTCTCTTGCCCACAATGTTCATTTGCACATATACTTGATGAACATTGATTAACACTTCCTCCCTTGCTCAAAATCAGTGCCACTGTATAATTATACTTCAGTGTAATTCTTTCCAAGTCGATTTCTGAATTAGAATTCAAGCAGTGCTGTACTAATATATTTACTAATATATTTGGAATGGTCTATTATTGACTATGGTGTTATTTTGGACTAAACTAACTCATTGACAAAGCTATAGTTGTGCTGCATACCTAATCCATCAAGAGTTGACTAATCATTGGGAAATATACCACTTTAATCCATTTCATCAAATACTACCCAGCATCTAAAATGTGCTAGCTAGAACGCCAATTATGACACGTTTGATTTAATTAAGATACAGGTGTGAATAATGACATGAAAAAGGTTTTAGAATAAAACCACATGTTTGACCAAAAATAACCCAAAAGTCTAAAGATATTTCCTCAGGCCACAATCTGAGGTCACAGTAGGCTCTCGACATGCAAAGGATTAAGATAAAGTATATACATGTAGCTTGTGGTTGATCTGTAAAATCATCAATGCATGACAAATTTGATATGTGTGTGTCATTATTTTGCCATGACAATACGACCATGTTTGTCATTATTTTGTCATGGCAATATGACCATGTTTGTCATTATTTTGCCATGACAATATGACCATGTTTGTCATTATTTTGTCATGGCAATATGACCATGTTTGTCATTATTTTGCCATTACATTGTGACCATGTGCAAAAGGCAAAATATATAGAACTCAGTGTTTTGCAGCTCTGTGTTCTGTTTTTCTAATTTACTTGATGATAATATGTTCACCATGGGGTTAGCACTTTATAGTCCAGGTTGTCTCTGGGGTTTGGAGCTGGCAGGGTTCAACTAACCTGGAAAGGTTTTTAAGGTAAATGTGTCAAAGATAAAGGTTACTTTTAATTGTTAACCTTAAATAGATGACCTAATGAATCATTGACCTTTTGGATCATTGGCTCTTTGTATCAATGACCATTTGGATCAATGACCTCTTGGATCAACAACCTTTTGAATCTTCCACCCCTTTGGATCAAATACTTTTAATTGTTGACCTTAAATCATTGATCTAATGGGTCATTGACCTGAACATTTACCTTTTCAACCATTGACCTTTCAGATCATTGAACTTTTGGATCAATATCTCTTTTGGATCAATGACATTTTGAATCTTTGAATTTTAGATGAATGGTCATTTGGATCATAAACCGTAATGAATAAATTGATCCTTGTAATCAATGATCATTTGACTACTCTACCATTTGGATCAAAGGCCTTTTCAACCAATAACCTCTTTGATCATTGAACTTTTCAACCAGTGACCTTTCTGGTCATTGACCTTTCTGGTCATTGACCTTTCAGATCATCGACCTGAACATTGACCTTTCACATCATTGACCTTTCAGATCAATGACCTATCTTAACATTTACCTTTCAGATCATTGACCTTTCAGATCATTAACCTTTCAGATCAATGACCTTTCTGAATATTGACCTTTCAGGTCACTGACCTTTTCAATCATTGACCTTCCAGATCATTGACCGTTCAGATCATTGAACTTTCAGATCAATGACCTTTTTGATCATTGACCTTTCAGATCATTGATCTTTCTGAACATTGACCTTTCAGATCATTGACCTTTCAGATCATTGATCTTCCAGATCATTGACCGTTCAGATCATTGACCTTTCAGATCAATGACCTTTTGATCATCGACCTTTCAGATCATTGATCTTTCTGAACACTGACCTTTCAGATCAATGACCTTTCTGAATATTGACCTTTCAGGTCACTGACCTTTTCAATCATTGACCTTCAGATCAACGACCTTCAGATCATTGACCTTTCAGATCATTGACCTATCAGATCATTGACCTTTCAGATCATTGACCTTTCAGACCTTTGACCTTTCAGACCTTTGACCTTTCAGGTCTCTGACCTTTCAGGTCTCTGACCTTTCAGGTCTTTGATCTTTCAGGTCTTTGACCTTTCAGATCATTGACCTTTCAGATCAATGACCTTTTCAGTCATTGACCTTTTGGATTATTAACTTTTTGGGATCATTGACCATTTGGATTATTGTCCTTTGAATCCTTGAAACATTGACCTTGTGGATCAGTGACCTTTTGAGTTGTTAACCTGTTGAAATATTAACTTTTGTCCCTTTACAATATGAGAACGCATATATTTCACAATTTTATTTCAATTGATCAGTGCACATAATAGATCTTGTTATATGCCTGCACTTTCATTACATTAGCATGTTCTCCTTCAACTGCCTAGCTAGCCATTCAATATTGAATATGGATATTTGCAATAAGAACATAACTTCAGAAAAAAATTATCTATATAACTTATACAGATAAGCCTAGATGAGTGCTTGCAATATTAAAAATGTCATTACACTTTATTTCTGTATTCTACATGCTTGGAAATATTAAGTTTTAGAGGGTGGTGCCCATATATTCACATTCATGAATTGTCCTTCAACAACTTCTGGGAGCACAAGTATACTTAAGTATTCTGTTCAGGTCTGGTAATCACGATTGGCTTTCCTGATATTTCTGGTGCCAAAGAAATTATTTCATTACATGCATTCATTGTAACAAACAGTTAACTTATTCACATTTTTGAAGAAATGTGGTTTATTTTATGCACTTTCATATATTGATCATCTTGTATTCTGTAGTTGCCTATTTCTTCTGAAACCAGTGTGTTTATATTACAACATGCACTAATTTTTTTAAAGTACATCTGTGTTACTGTAGGGTATATTGGTTTTGATAGTAAAATGTAAATATATTAAATTCATAACTT
>JZLH01S0156722.1:19805-36553 GCA_001188425.1 Eucidaris tribuloides
GGGAGGCGCGCTGGCTGCGCATGCTCAGCTATCGAATTTGCTTGAAAAATTTTCGGGCTAATTCTTTTGGGGCTGATGTGAATAGGAAACGAATTAGCGCACTATTTGGTGATCGTGAAAAAAATCTTGAGCTTGGATTTTTATCGGGCTGATGTGAAAACGTCTCATCACTGCCATTTCTGACATAATAAGTGACCAGAGAAGGTGTTGTTTACTTAGTGATAACTCAGTTGACTGACAAAATGGGCCCAGGGGTCTGGAGAGCATGACTTAAATTTGAAGTCTTATATTTCACTCATTGGAGACGATTTGATTTCCCTATAACACACATTTTCATAGATCCCAATATGAGTTAACTCGTAATTATTCTTCAACGGGTTGAGCAAAGTGTTTTCGTCATGTTTATGGATGTGTGCTTTCTTCTCCCCACAGGCTGGTATATGTATGTGGGGAACTCCCCTGACTCAGGCAGGGGATACGCCGTCCTGGCCTCACGGCAGCACAAAAATGCTGCTGCTACCTGTGAAGTGCGTTTCTGGTATCACATGCTGGGAGATGACATCGGAACGTTGCAGCTCTTCATCCAGGAACAGTACTTCTTGATGCTGCCTTGGTGGAAGACTGGTAACCAAGGAGACCGTTGGCATGAGGCTATCGCCCCAATCGGTCGTATACCCGGGCCCTTCAATGTAAGTGCAATGTGGCGTATTCACAACTCACAGTGCGCCGGTCCGTACGGCAAGCACAATCAGTGCACTAGCAAAAAAAAATCACCGCCATGTTTTGGCAAAAGGCATATGTTTGAAAATATCCAATTTTAAAATTACATTTGGGGGGCTTTCAAAGCCAAAGTTTTCATTTTAGCCAATTCTCAAAAGTCATTAAAATTTTTGTTTCTGAGATACTAGGGCCTATCTTCAAACCTTTAGCAATTTTCTTGCTTTTATATGGAAAAAAATGTGTAG
Organism: Eucidaris tribuloides; assembly: GCA_001188425.1. Lineage (NCBI taxonomy): Eukaryota > Metazoa > Echinodermata > Echinoidea > Cidaroida > Cidaridae > Eucidaris > Eucidaris tribuloides. The sequence goes on from JZLH01S0156722.1 coordinate 20,771, forward strand.
CATTCACAGTAACCTGTCAGAACAAAATTCATGTATTAAAATTGAGAAATGAATGGTCCTAAGGTAAAGACTCTAAACTGTAAAATAAAGCTTTGAATAAACACACTAAAAGTTTCAGCTAATTATAATTTACATAAACTAAGAGAAAGAGCATTTCAAAACTACCTTCCATAAACTCTGACATTACTTTTATATAACCTAATATCACTTTTTACCCATGCACAAGAAAATGATCAGAGAAGAAGAGGAGGAGGAGGAGGAGGAAAATTTTATAATATGCCAAAAACGGTGCTGAAGTCGCAGGTGCAGAATAAAATTACACAAAACACAGAACATACCTAGAAAAGAAAAGAAAATGAGATTCCTGTTTCAAAAGCAGATTTGAAGAGAAAAGGTTTCAAAGCAGATTTAAATGTAGTTATGGAAGTAGTCTCTTTTATTTCTGTAGTGCTTTCCTAAGTATGAGTGAGAACCGATAGTCTTCTTACCATTCTGTTGTTTTACTTGATGCATGTTTGGTTTCTTTATCATCCAGGTGAAATTCCAGTCAGTGCGCTCCTTCGAAGTTCTGGGTGATGTAGCCATTGATGACATTAGGATGGATGCATGTGGCTTACCACGTTAGTATTTTTCACTGACCTTGAAGTACAGCATGTCCCGGAAAAAATGCCCCTCTGATAGACTGCTAAATTAAATCCAAAATCAAGTGTATTTCTGAAGTCAGAGTTCAGGTTAGGAAGCCCATTCTATTATCTAACTTATGTGAAAATTTCAATGGTCTCGCTTCATTGGTTTTGAGTAATGGCAGTGCTTTTCAGCTCACTCCAAGTTTGCAGTGCTACATCAATGTATCAACCTGAATGGAAAGCAGGTGTAAGGACATTCAGGAGAACACTGAAGGTTTGCAAGTTGTACATTGAAGGACTACCACAAGAGAAACACACTCTGTGAAAGCAAACGTGACAAGTAAAACTAAACTTAGATTGGTTTCCATTTTTTAAAAGTGAGTGAATTTAACTAAAGTTACTTCGTAACAAAAACAAGAACAAGGTATGGTATGTCTGTGGTGTGCATTTTTTTTTATTATCAAACTTGGAATGGGCTAGAAAGCACTGCTGTTACACAAGAGCCTTTATATTAAAAAACCAACGAAGCGAGACCTTAGAAATTTTCACATGAACTTTAAGGATTAAATGGGCTTTCTAAATATGTGAACTTAACACTTAAAACTTTGTGTAGGAGTCAGAGGAATAGCCTCTCTAAACTGGTTAAATTGGTTAAATTGGATATGTTCCTGCAAATATGAGATTTTACGACAGATTTTTGTGTAAAATGGGAAAAACCTGAACATTTTTTACCCATGTGTGGTTATTGGTTGAACCCAAATAAATAACTTGACATAATTCATTCTAACTACAGAAATATTCACAACATTGTTTCACAAATTGCATCATTATAAAGGGTATGCATTTATCTACGGCTTGTGCACTCTTCTCCATTGTGCTTATGTTTGAATTTGACAATACAAATAAGAAGTTGCTTAATGCGGCACTGTTAGAAAATAGTTTACACTTTAAAGAGTCAAAAAGCCAAATGTATTTTGGTAGAGTTGGGGTTAACTCTTAATGTGCCATAGTCGTAGATCTGCACCAAATAATACACATAAAGTACACAGAGGTTTAAATTGTCTCTGGCACGTTGATAGTTAAGGTACTAGAAGACTTCAAAGTACATGTAAACACCCTGTGTATTGTATATATAAGGTGGTTTTAAGAAACTTCGTCGAATTGGTCATCTTCTTTTCTTTTGTTCAGCTGAACAATCAGGAGATTGTGACGATGATGAGTTCCATTGTACCCGTAATGCCTGCATCGATTGGAGACGTAAATGTGACTTCACAGACGACTGTGGGGACGGTTCGGATGAAACGCCCTCAGTGTGTGGTAAGAGAGAACCAACAATATCAAAGCACAAGTTTAGTTTTGGCGTAGTTTTGTGATTTGAAAGCTTTATGCCCAAAGGTCATATCATACCAATAACAGATTGTGAATGTCTTTTGTTTTGGTTTTTTTTATTGAATTAGTGAAAAATCGCAGGGGGGGGGGGGGTGGGACCCCTGAGATTTTTTACCACATTTTACAGTGTAGTATCCAAAGCGTTAACATGGTCTTAAAGGTAAATGACATGATTGGGGGTAGTCCTCAACTTGGGCTGAAACTACTCTAGAATCAAGTAAACTATGCAAGGATTCTCCTGTGAAATTCTTGTAGTCAAACGTTATGACTTATTCTAAAATAAATAATGTCAACATCCCTCGTAGCAGGGAAACCTGCTGTGTGGCTCTCTATGGGTCCTATTTTTATCATGCCCCAATAGATTAAAATACTCGTTTGTTCATGCTTAATTCTCCTTAAGTAAACAAATTAGAGACAAATCCTCCCAGGTGGGAGATCCACTAATGCTAGTGTATGGTTGGTATATATTTCAACTCATTTGGTTCTTAAAGCATTTTCAAGTGTCCCCAATCATGCCACTAACCTTTAAGGTAATCTGAATTATACCTCAGTTGTGCTTTAACACTAATATCAGTTCGGCTGTAGGATGGTAAAACGGTCTATCTTGGAAATAGCTGCTTTTAGAAGAATGCCTTTAGTTCAAATGTTTCGAGAAATTTTATAGAAAGAGAAACATTTCGTAATACAGATGAAATAGAAAAAATTAAAATAAAAAGTGATAATTGACCAATTTTGTGCACATTTGGTTTTTAATTTTATAACCTTGTTTGTGTAGATAGACTGTTTTACCATCACATAAGTAGCAGGGATTTTGATCTTCATAATATGGTAGAATGGTCTATATACTCAAATGATATCAATAAACACACATGGACAAAATTGGTGGGTTATCAGTATCTATCAATCACATCATTTGTATGGGCAACATCTCTCTCAAAATCTCAAATATTGGGACATTTTCTTCAGAACAATTTTTGTCAAGAAAGAGCCTTTCACCATCACATGGCCACAATATTGGTATGGTAAAAATAATCTAACTTGAAGTTAGACCGTTTTACCATCATACAGCATAGAAGACAATGAACTAACTTCAAGATAGAAACTTTTACCATCACAACTGAACCCAAAATGAGAAAAGGTAATAAGATATCGGAAATTATCTCCACAAAGAGGCAAGATGGAAGTTTCTTGATAGTAACCTTTTAAAGAATGTCATAAAATTCCCCAGAAACTGCATTTACCTCAAAACATTGAGTTTTCAAGTTGGACCATTTTACAATCACTGGGCCGAATTATTAGGAGGGAAGGAGGGATTTCCAGGTTGGGGGCTCTAGTCACTGTGGTAAATTGTCTGGGGTTACTTCACAATAAGACCTCAATTTGTCATGTTTTTCCTGAAGATGTAAGTTTTTCTGGATTTCAACTGATATCTGGGTGGGGTTTTGGGGGGGTTTCATCAAACTTTCTGGATTTTGTCCTTTATCTCATAGTACTGTTAAACCATTGCTAGTCAGTCACAATATAACTAACAGAGTGCTGTTTTTGTTGATATCAGATAATACGTAAAAGGTGTTGGCATTGTATCCATTAACTCTTAAAATGCCGAAGATGCAGATCTGCACCAAATACTACACATAAAGTCCATAGAGGTTCGAACCCTCTGGCATGTTAAGAGTTAAACCTGGATCTTGACCACCACCAGAAGCACTGTCATTGGATCCCTCCAGGATTCTTTGGGTGGGGTTAAAGAGTCCCAAGGGTTAAATGCTGGAGATTTGTGCTAGGGCTGGGTCATAGCACAATGTGTTTTTCTTTGGGGGGGGGGGGGGGTAATGGGGTTCTCATGACATTACACCAGTCGGGAGCAGTGTTCCAATAAGATATCAATTGTAGAAAAAGTGGAAAATGAGAAGAAGTGATTATTACATTTATTCAATTCATCATATGATTTAATTAGACTGTGTCAAGATACATTCACAACATGTGTATTGCAATACAACATAATTATCACAATTACTGTGCAATAAATCAAAAAAGAGAATTAATTGATTAGAGATCGATTATACAGATATTTTATATACTCTGTGTACAAGTTGTTTGCTTAATCCTTTTTCTGCTATATTAAGTGCGCATTTAGGTTCACGTCTTATTTCCCATGTGTAATATTCTTTTCATTGGATCACCAGTTTTGAAAAATTGAGCCGCAACGCAATTGTGAGAATCGGGACCCGATGTGACTGACACCTGAAGGCCTGATGACCTTGATCTTAATTTAAGTCACCTGTACATAAACCCTATGGAAAAGTTGTGTTTTGAAATGGCCACAGTCTTGGAACCTGTGGTCTTGGATACAGGACTGCCCATCCCTAGTTTGTGCTTATTTTCTGGTTTGTGTGTCATCTACCACTCTCAACCCTGTTCCTACTTCCATTCCAGCTACCTATGACATGTGTAGCTTTGAGGATGATATGTGTGTTATCTCCCACCCATGACCCTGTTCCTACTTGTGTTTCAGCTTCCTACAACATGTGTAGCTTTGAGGATGATATGTCTGTTATCTCCCACTCATGACCCTGTTCCTACTTGTGTTTCAGCTTCCTATGACATGTGCAGCTTTGAGGATGATTTGTGCGGCTGGGCCCAAGATACCCAGGATGACACTGATTACATCCGTCAGACCGGTCCCTCGGACCCTGATAACTATAGGACAGGGCCCTACAGAGATCACACCACACAGTATGCAGGTACAAATACAATGGATTTCACTCTAATGTGGAATGAATTTCACTCCAAATTTGAGTGGATTTCACTCCAATGTAGACGGGATTTCACTCCAAATTGGAATAGATTTTACTCCAAATTGGATTGGATTTCACTCTAATGTGGAATGGATTTCACTCCAATTTGTGTGGGATTTCACTCCTAATTGGAATAGATTTCACTCCAAATTTGAGTGGATTTCACTCCAATTTGGACCGCATTTTACTCTAGAATTGAAGTAATCCCTAATACCATGCTGTGAGGCATCATAATGAATTTCGGTAAGTCTAAGAGTGAATTAATGTTGGAAACATATTTTACATGTTACATGTATTTAATTAAAGGCATAGGTTAACAATGTTTCAAGTTTTAGAAAATCTGATCTACATAATCCTTTACTCTGTAAGTGTCACTTATGAATTTAAATATGCCCTGAAAGACATGTCTTTCCAAATGATCATTCAGTGCTTTAAAAGACTGAAAAACTAGGAATGCTCAGGGAATTAAAGGCACTGTATAACAGTGTTTCCAGTTTAAAAAATCTGAGCTGCATGATTCCCCATGCTACCAGTGTCTCTGACATGGTCTAAAAATGAAGCCCTGAAAAAATTGCAGTTTAAAACGATCATTAAGTGCTTTAAAAAAGTAAAAATCATTGAGAGACCATTCCAGCTTTCCCCCATAGACTGCTGTGTTGCAGAATTTCCTATCGCCTGATAGGAAATTAATGTGCCAATTTGTATCTGCACATACTGTACTAGTGACAGCATAACTGTCCAAACTTATGTGTTCTAAGGTGTTTATCTGTCCATTAACACACTCTGATATATCAGATAGCAAAGTTCGACAATTTTTCAAAAATGTCTTCCACAGTGCTATGTAGCGTTTTTAATGGTTTATTCAAAAATAAATTACGTGAAGCAGTTATTTTGCACTTCGTTTTTAATCAGTTTCCAAAGCTGTGCACTGCTTTTGAGATTAACCCTTAGGGTGCATCATTCACAAATTTGCGTGGATCAATAAATGCACTGAAGACAATTAGTAGGGATTTACTAATCCCTCTTTATCCTTTTACTCAGTACAATGTTCTTATAGGCCCAGCAAGTAATTCTTCTCGGCATGAAATAAGTGTGTCTATTGTGTCAAAACTTTGACTTGCATAAGAAACTTGATTTTATCCAGAGGTCAACTTTGAAAATGTGGCAAAGTAAGAATTAATTTTGGTCTTCTAGAAATTTGAAGTTCTAAAAGGGTTTTTTTTCCCTTCATATCTTATAATTCATACATCATAGTTTTAATGAACATCTCATATCTGAGTCAGCTTCCATCAATATCTCATATCTGAGTCAGTTTTCATCAGTATCTCATATCTGAGTCAGTTTCCTTCAGTATCTCATATCTGAGTCAGTTTCCTCCAATATCTCATATCTGAGTCAGTTTCCTCCAATATCTCATATCTGAGTCAGTTTCCTCCAATATCTCATATCTGAGTCAGTTTCCTCCAATATCTCATATCTGAGTCAGTTTCCTTCAATATCTCATATCTGAGTCAGTTTTCATCAATATATCTCATATCTGAGTTCAGTTTTTATCACTATCTCATATCTGAGTCAGTTTTCATCAATGTCTCATATCCGAGTCAGTTTTTATCACAATCTCATATCTGAGTCAGTTTTCATCAATATCTCATATCTGAGTCAGTTTTTATCACTATCTCATATCTGAGTCAGTTTTCATCAATATCTCATATCTGAGTCACTTTTCATCACTATCTCATATCTGAGTCAGTTTTCATCACTATCTCATATCCGAGTCAGTTTCCATCAATATCTCATATCTGAGTCAGTTTTCATCACTATCTCATATCCGAGTCAGTTTCCATCAATATCTCATATCTGAGTCAGTTTCCTTCAATATCTCATATCCGAGTCAGTTTTCATCAGTATCTCATATCTGAGTCAGTTTCCTTCAATATCTCATATCCGAGTCAGTTTTCATCACTATCTCATATCCGAGTCAGTTTCCATCAATATCTCATATCTGAGTCAGTTTTCATCACTCTCTCATATCTGAGTCAGTTTTCATCAGTATGTCATATCTGAGTCAGTTTCCTTCAATATCTCATATCCGAGTCAGTTTTCATTACTATCTCATATCCGAGTCATTTTCCTTCAATATCTCACATCCGAGTCAGTTTTCATCACTATCTCATATCCGAGTCAGTTTTCATCAATATAGTTAGGTCCAAAACCTGAGTTCCATGACCATTTTCTGGCTAGTAAGGTTTGACAATTGATTTGACTTCTATGGATCACTTCGAAAAAAATTAGCCCCCATGTCCCTCGCAAAAATCCTGGCATTTTTTCTAGCGGCTAAAATCCGAAATGGCCGCCGACGCCATTTTAAAATATTAGATTTTGACCCAGCTGGGGAACCAGAGCACCTATAATAGTGTTCAATGACACTTTTTCGGGTAAGTCGGCCCCAAGGATTCCGAATCTGACATTAGTTTGACGTCTTGACATCATTTTCACCCAGAAATCCAAGATGGCCGCCAACAGCAGTTTACAAAATTAGGTTTTGATCCTGACAGGGAACCAGGGCACCTATAATCGTGTTCAATGACACTTTTTCGGGCAAGTCGGTCCCAAGGATTCCAAATCTGAAATTAGTTTGATGTTATGACATCATTTTCACCCAGAAATCCAAGATGGCCGCCGCCCCCATTTTGAAAAATTAGGTTTTGACCCTGACGGGGAACCGGGCACCTATAATCGTGTTCAATGACACTTTTTCGGGTAAGTCGGTCCCAATGATTCCAAATCTGACATTAGTTTGACGTTCATTTCAGCCAAAAAGTCTTAGATTGCCCATTCGCTGGAGCTAGCTTCTTGAGTGGAAGCACAGAGGATGATGAATTAACACCTTATTTGGCTTATTCTAAAGTGTTCATGGATTGAGGTCCTGATTCGTGAATATGACATGAGAATCGTACTATCATCTGATCAACATTTTAATTACTACGAAATATTTACAGGAAGTGTCCTACATCAAAGAAAAAGGGAACCTACAAAAATTATCCTACAGTCTACTCTGTAGGCTTTGTATGAAATACAGGCTGTGTATGAAGTACCTAGAAGTCTAGAACACGGTGGAAAATAACAAGCTGTCAGGCTGGTTCACTTCCTAGACTGCATTATAATGGTCGGATAAGGATATTTTTGTCACCACAACTTTTCTTAACTTTCTTCTAGTGTAGAGTTTGTACTCGTGTATGCCTGCTAAAAGTTTATCATCGGCATCAAAGTTCAATGACAAATCATAAAAAGTTTTGTAGACCAATTACACCAAAACACAATAAATCAATCCGAATCAGACCATCTTCGTCGCTCTCATCTACCTCACTCTCATTTTCATCGCTCTCTTCAGCTGGCGCTGATACAGGTAGGTACGTTAGGAGAGCAGGTCGTGTGTGGTGAACAGGGCAACAGTGACTACCCACCAGCTCCCACCCATGCCCAAGTGGCGAGGGGTGGTGCTTCTTCGAGGGATGACGAATAAAATATGCCAGGTAGTTTGCGCGGAGGCAGTGTTAACACGATTATAGGTGGCCTGGTTCCCTGTCAGGATCAAAACCTAATTTTGTAAACTGCTGTTGGCGGCCATCTTGGATTTCTGCCGCCATCTTGGATTTCTGGGTGAAAATGATGTCAAGACGTCAAACTAATGTCAGATTCGGAATCCTTGGGGCCGACTTACCCTAAAACGTGTCATTGAACATGATTATGGGTGCTCTGGTTCCCCAGCTGGGTCAAAATCTAATATTTCAAAATGGCGTCGGCGGCCATTTTGGATTTTAGCCGCTAGAAAAAATTGCCAGGATTTTTGCGAGGGACATGGGGGCTAATTTTTTTCGAAGTGGTCCATAGAAGTCAAATCAATCATCAAATCTTACTAGCCAGAAAATGGTCACGGAACTCAGGTTTTGGACTTAACTAATATCTCATATCTGTGTCAGTTTTCATCACGTATCTCATATCTGAGTCAGTTTCCTTCAATATCTCATATCTGAGTCGGTTTTCTTCCATGAGTCAGTTTTCATCTATATCTCATATCTGAGTCAGTTTTCTTCTCTCTTGGTTGCTAGGCTACTATATTTTCATGGATGCTAGTACTACAGGCCTCACCCAGGGAGACAAGGCTAGACTCATCAGTCCAGTCTACAGGGGCATTGATTCTACCAAGAACTGCAGGGTAAGTATCATGGACTGTTGGGAAAGGTCTCATATTGGGACTTTTCATAGTCCCATTATTATTATTTTACAAATTCCTTGTGATGATTATCCAAATATTATTAAAATCCTATTTCACGTTTGTTCTCCAAAAACAATTTGCACGTTTTCAATCTAACGTATCATGTTTGGTAATGGCATGTTGACTCTTTATACAGTGTGTCCCAGAAAAAAGGAAACCGGATTTCATGGCAAAAATATTCCATCATAATAAACAATATCTTAGATCAATTGGGTATGTTTGTAAAACTGAGTTTCTCTTCTTTCATTTGATACACAACATATTATTCATTGCTCACGTATGATTGAATTAAAACAGTGAATATTGATGCTACCAAAATTTCATTTGCACGCACAAATTCCATGTTTGTGTGCATTTTCGGGGTAGTAAATGTAATTATTTTTTAAGAAATAAAAGCATGACATGAATATTCAATATTTTTTCTTTTATCTGACACCTCATGGGTAACAAATGAATAACGTATGATGAAGAACAAGTAAAATTAAAACATGCCTGTTTTAGCGTGATTTTCAGTATGAATACATTTTTTGGAACATTTCTGAAAACAAGCATCATTTCAAATTGTCTTTTCTCACTCATGCATCGCTCATTTTTCATAAATGAGGTATCATACGAAAGAAGATAAAATAGGTTTTTTAATGATGTCCTTCAATATCGAAGATATTCTGAATACCTTCAAGCGTAACAGTTTGAATTTCAAATTTGCTTGTGCAAATGATTTTATACCTGTGTCCCTTCTGATTGTCTTTGCTCAGTCATGCGTGAATGGAAATCTCTGCGACTGGTATCATATTGAAGAAGAGAAAATGTGCTTTCCAACTATGTACGATTTGTTTGTCATATTTGTTATTAACATACTATAAAGATATCTTCATCAATCTCGGTTTCCTTTTTTCTGGGACACACTGTATATTTCCTTTTTCCTCACTGCTCTGTTTACTGGTATCACACATTTTTTACCGACATGGGAACTTTCACAATTTTGTACTATAATACCATCGGTAGCTACATGACCCAACTCTTATTGCCATTTTTCCCATCTCTCTATTTACTGGTATAACTATTTCCCTGTATAGTACCATGTATTTGGTACTGACAATAGGAACTGTCAACATTTTCTACTGTAATACTGTCAGTGGCCATATGACTGAAATGTTTTTTATATATTTCTCTTTTTCGCATCTCTCTGTTTACCGGTATACCTAGTTCCGTCTATGGTACCACATGTATGGTAGTGATGTAGGAACTCTCAACATTTTCTACCGTAATTCCGTCGGTGGCTACATGACCCTCCTCTACACCAAGACAGGACATGCCAATGACTACTGGCAGCTGGCCGACACCCAAGTGGCATCTATCACCAATTTCCAGGTAATTTAATTTGTTACTGTAAAAACTAATAATAATAATTATTATTACACATACAAGCCATTTTTTTGATACAATAAAACCTTGTTTTAAATTTCCTTCCAGAGGTTTGCTTGACGGCATGCAGTATTGTTAGCATATTACATGTCCTATGTATTTTCTTTTACCTGTATCAATGGAGAAAAAGAGTGCAATATTGTTACAATATTCAGCTCTGAGGCCAATATTCCACTCTATTTGCGTTTTGTGGTATATCGTATATATTGCATTCATCAGCATGAATGTTGCACTCGTCTTCGACTTGTGCAATATGTATGCTTTCTGAATGCAATATCTACGATATGCCACTCAAGAGCATCCAATATCATATAAATAATGATATTTTATAATGCGCTAAAATCCACCTAGCAGGTGCTCATTGCACAGATACATAAAATTACACAGGATGTTGTAACTCATTTACAGGTGAAATAAATACAAATACATGATGATCATGGTTAAAATGCATTTTTCATGGGGTGAGTTTTCAAGTTAAATTTAAATTGTGTTAAGGAGGTAGTCAATTTTATTTCGTCTGGTAGATTATTCCACAAACATGGTCCAGCAGATAAAAAATCTATTATCCCATTATCAAGCTTAACTGGCTCTCCATACTGCAGTAAAAAAACTTCTTTTACACTCAATCTGTGTCAAAAGACAACAGATGAGTGTAAAGAAGTTTTTTTTACTGGAATGGAGAGGCAGGTAGGGTTGATGAAGGCTTAGACAATTTCAGTTAGATATACAGGAGCAATTCCACGACCACAATGGTTCATAAAAAGAAGAGTTTTAAAGACAATCCTGTGTATAACTGGAAGCCAGTGCAGCTTTAGAAAAATTTGTGTAATATTGTCGGAAGGTTTGATGCGAGTAATGACTTTAGCAGCAAAATTTTGCAATCTTTTAAGACAATTCAAAAGAGTGTCAGGCAGTCCAAACAAAAATGAGTCACCCATATCTAAACATGAAATCACAAATGCATGAATCAAGTTCTGTGTAGCTTGTTCAGTAAGATATTTTCTTATTAAACCAATGTTATGTAGGTGATAATAAGCTGATTTACAAATGCTAGAAATGTTTCTAAAAGTATCCTAAATATTTGAATTGAGTATAGTGCCAAGATTGCAAACATACATGTAGATGAAGGACTAATTTTGGAAGAACCAATATGAATATGCTTTATGCTAACCTTATCAAATTCTTGTTTGGAACCAGACACTATGGGTGTGAAAGACACAATTTAACATTGTAGAACTTCAATTGATAAAAAAATGTCAAACTTTTGAGATCTGAGCTACATATTAGCACTTAAATGAACAAATTGACATCCTAGAATACAAAAGCCTGGAAAGTTGTGATGCCACTGGCAAAGTATGCATGAATAAAAATCACCCCTGACTTATTCATCGGGTGGACTGTAAAGTAGTCTAGATGTACATGTATAACACACTCAGACTACTTAGTCTATGGGAGGAAATGGACAATATCAGGACAAGATCAAACTGGATACTCAGAGATTTTCACTCTTTTAAAGCTCTGAATAATCACATTAAAGTACATTATTTCAGGGCTTCATTTCTAGACCAAAGACATTTAGAGCATGGTGAATTATATAGCTCAGAGTTCTAGTCTGCGGTCTCTGTTAACTCTTTACGTGCGATATTCGCACCCATGCACTTCCTGGAGCATGCGGGATTCGCATTTCACGCTCAAACGTAGAAACGATTGTATTCACCCAAATTACACTGATTTTCCCGATACCAGCAGTAATCTCTTTGTATTGTTTACATTCCTCAAGTACGGGGGTATTATGTTAGATTCTTAAGGAACCAGAAATTCGATAAATACAATCAAGGCTTTGTGATACAATAGGACACAGGATTAGTCACAAGTTGTACTTTGAAAAGTACTGGAAAGGTCAATTACAATTAAGATGCACTATTCACTGATAATCTCTTCATTCACTTCTCATTTGGTGACTCATCTCTTTCATGAACTTGTAACAAGTCAGGTTTTTATGTATAACTTGTGGTTTACCCTCTTGTATTATTTGAATGGAGTTGTATATTTTCAAGCAGGAAGCTTAGAACTACATGTATGTTGGTTACAATCATCCATTACTTTACAAAATTCAGATGTATATTTCCAAACAGCCTTTATGCATTAAGAAGGTCAGTAAAATGTACTTCAACTTTGCTGTACGACATTTTTCCTAAAAACGTTGTTGTGCAAAGTTATTGCTAGTTGAAGTCAGTTAGTTATTTCCTTTCCCGATACTGAGCGCTCTTTGAAATTAATTCCGCACGCACAGTATTCAGGGTCCCGCGCACAAAGAGTAAATTATTTAGGGATTTGCCCAATATATATACACTGTACCAGATGTGTAAAATTCCAACACTGTTGATGTCAAAGATAACACGTAAGGGAAAATGTATTTATCTAGTGTTTTATAACCACTGTGTGTGTGAAAACTGAACACATTTTGCCTGTTGTGTAACTTTTACCAGAAATATATCCCTGCTATAATATAAAAACTCTGGTACAAGTGTAATTAAAAACAATTTACTAAATAAATCATCAGCTCATTATCACATGCAAAGATACCAACTGTTCCTTTTTTGCAGTATCGAGACAATACTTTTTTCTAAAGGCAAATTCTTGTGATTTTGAGCAAAATGCCTCAAAATACTCTTTTTCTTTGAGATCACTTTGTGCACAAAATACCTTTTATTTCAGACTGGTTGGCATCTCTAATCACATCGAAATATTGGATGAAATAATCTTTTACTAAAGCAATGGCCATGCAAGATACTCCTAGTATGGATAATAATAATACACAGCTTTTATATAGCGCATAACACAATCAAGTGAAAATGTCCCTATGCGCCGAGAAGAAAATAAGAAAACAGTACTAAGGAAGCCTTTGAACATTTTCCAATAAAATCATGGTTATAATAATCTATGGGTTAACAACATATAATACTTAGAAAGTACTTGAACCACCCATCGCTCTTCCGAGATCCACCTGTGTGAGACCTGGTAGCCTGTTGCTGCTCCGTTCCCTGACGGGACATGCCCTGACAGTTATTATTCACAGGAGCTCTAGCATTGAGGCTACCAGGCCACACACATTTAGCCAATGAGAAAATGGGTGGTAAAGTTAAAACAAACCTAAAATAGATGAGTTTTAAGAGCTGATTTGCATTTTTCAACAGTATCAATACTTTTGATATAACTAGGGAGCTCATTCCACAAGACTGGAGCAGCATGTGTTCACCATATGTTTTTGTAAAGACTGGAGGTACAACAAACAAATCCTTCCGGCCAGACCTTAAATTTCTTACAGATTCATATTCATGGAGTAATACAGTTAGATACAATGGTGCCAAATTGTGAAAGCTTTCATATATGCTAACAGTAAAATTTTGAATATGATACATGATTGCACAGGTAACCAGTGTAATTGCCATTAATATTAATGTATATATTGTGTTTTCCCATCAGATTGTGATAGAGGCCATGCGAGGTGATGGTGTTTTCGGTGATATAGGAATTGATGACACATCGTTCACTCCCGACTGTGTACAGGTTTCAGGTAAGACTCCTTGCCAAATGATGCACACGCGCCGCGGTACACCGGGGTACCGCTGTTCCCAGGTGTACTGCGTTGTGTAGCGACCTCTTGTGTCCTTGAAAAATATTTTCTTCAGTTATGATGCTGAGGATTTGCCAGTGCACAAGCGAAAGTAAAGAACTGACAAAAAGTGGGGTGCAAATGAGGTTGAAGTTGTCATGTGTATGCCCTTTAGTGTTGTATAACGTCATATTAAAATACATTTTGTGTAAGAAGAGCTTTTGAATATTGACAAGCACACTGCAAACATAACTTTTATACAGTTTTGTAACCCAGGGCACAGTGCTGAATGATAAATAATTCAACAAAATGACAGATTTCTGTTTGGTACCCCAGGGTACCATTTATGTCATCAAATGTTATGTCGCAGGATTCCTGTGGGAATATCGCTGATTGGTCTTTTTTAAATGTCCCTCTCATTGTCAAAGGTAAATTGAAAGAAATGTCATCATTTGAGACCCAATACCCAAGTGCTACTTTCACCTGTGGGGATATGTGTATAGGTTTCAGGTAAAGGCTTCTCGGCAAATGTTATGTCATGGAATTCCTGCAGGATTATAACATTTTTGTTTTCAAACCTCAACTTTCACAATATGTTATTTGATTTTGGATTTTAATGCTTTTTACAGTGCTCTGTCCTATAGTTAAAGTGAAAGAAACATCATCATTTGAGTAGAAGACCTACCTGATACCCAACTGCCACTTAACTTAAGAAGTGCTTCGTTCATCACTTTGCACAGATCACTAATGCTCTGCAGACGATAAGTAGAGAATTACTAACCTTTCCTAATCCTCTTCTCAATACAATACCCTTCTCATAGGTCCAGCAAGTCATTCACACCTTCTATGCATAGTGTGCAAATAGAATACAAAATGTAAATTGAATCCTCCCCCCCCCCCATCCACCCATCCAAATGTTATGTTGCAGGATTCGTGCAGAAATATTGCAGATTGGTCTTTTTCAAATGTTCCTTTCATCATCAACTTTCACAATATTGTATTCATTTGATTTTTTTCATTTGGTATAGTTAAAGTGAAAGAAATCTCATCATTGTAGTATAAAAACCCAATACTTAAGCGCTACTTAATCCATTGGGGACGGCAGGCGGACATGCTGTCCTCCGAAAATGTTTTGATATGAAACAACTTGCTTTTACGTTGTAGTGCAAGTCTTGTTCTATCACACGTATGTGTTGAGTAGCATTTATATAAATGGAAAGTGCAGACGTTTCTCATTAACTTTATGTAGAATATTAAACATGAAAGGCAAAAAATGTAGTTAATGGCAAACATGAAACAAATCATCAATGTTGGTGAAGGGTATGGGACAAACAATCACTCTCAGGTGATCTGGCTACTGCTATTTTTCTGGAGCTAATTCTCCTAGTTGTGTCTGCAAAGTTGGAGATAGCTAATAGAGCTCCACACCATCACAAAATTCACCTTTCTAACTACTAAGTCAAAACACTGGTGATGCTGACACCAAAAGGCCTTAAAAAGGTGACTAGATTTCTGAATGATACACCTCCATAGCAAATTTGAATGAAATCCAATAGGAAATGTGGCTGGTAGAGCACATAAAACAAATGTGACATGCCATCCTACAAAACAGTGGCGTACCGTGGGTCAGCTCATTGGGGGGGCACCCAGCCG